>JAPYZR010004198.1:0-22435 GCA_030522945.1 Trichopria nigra | reverse complement strand
CGAAATGGCATTAGTCTTTTTGAAATTTCAACTAGTCGATGATTTTTGTCTAATTTCGACTTTTTTTATTAAGGGACATGGGGCAATATAAAAAATACAAAATGAAATACATTGTCTCTCTATCGATAACGTAAGAAAATAACAAGTGGTCCGATATATGTGTATTGCAAATAGTCTGCGTGGACTGGTCAGTAAGGCGATCGCAGACCATACCGCCTTGCATATCCTTATATTTCAAAAATATTAATATCAATCGTTAAAAGTAAAAAATATTGTAAAAGCAATAAATGAAATGCTTTTTATGCCCAACAAAAGTAAAACTACCACTCGCCGAACGGAAAAGTCGTATACAGTTTTCCCCACTCGTTTTTAGACGAACACGTTCGCTCCGAAAATTTCGGGGCAAACAGCCCTAATACGCCAACAGTGTTGACGTATCGACCAACACTGCCTCGCGAAAACCCGCATACATGCGAAAGATTTTGCACGTATGCAAAAACCGGCACGTAGGGTGTCCGGCAGTGTACGGTGTTAGTCGGGGAGCGGGCTGCGCAGCTCGCGTTTACGGGTTGGCATGCAGACATCGGCACCATGGACGCCAAGAGAGCATGTCAACTCCAGTCCGTGACTGGGGTGAGCCGGGGCGCTTATGCACCGGCGGCGGCGGCGCGAGATATCTGCACGCCGGCGTTCGCGGCTCCTGACTGAACTCGCGCACACTCTCACTTTCGCCGGCAGCGACGACGGTCGTCGTCTGGCCGCCGCGCCGAGTCTCTCTCCTCGTCTCGCACGTTGTTTGCATACTGCAAAAAGCACCGTACGTACGTGTGTTACGCATACGCGAATAGTGAGTCACGCTCGTGACACTGACACTGCGTCGGACCAGCTGTTACTCGGGCACGCCGATTCGGGCCCCACCACTCGAACCTGCGGATCGGTTGTCAAAGCCGAAGAACTCCTCGATAGTGTTTCAACGTCGAATTATGCGAGCGGAACGAAAGGATTGCGAATAGCGCGAGTGAAGACAAAAGGACGATAGGAGAAGGGAAATCTGGACCATCCTGGGTGGGGGAGGTTTTCGAGGGGAGTCTTTGCATCGGCAAAGTTCGCCGATCCGCCGGGCCCACGAGGGAGGAGGAGGATTTGTTTTGAATTCGCGCCCGGGTGCCCATCGCGATCGGCCCGCAGTCGCTTGCGAAGAATTGGAGAGTGAGGGAGCACGGGAGTGTGTCGGCCGACAGACAGATCGGTGCGAAAGCGAGAGGGGGAGGGTCGGAACGTGCATTCGTGCGGCCTGGAGAGGGAGAGTCCGTATGCGCGCGAGAGGAACTGATATATTTTTTGGTTAACCCGACTGCTGCAAAGAGCGCTCGGCCACGCAAAGCCATTGATCGCCCGCTCCTTCCGAGGATTCGCGTAAGGTTGTCCGAAAATCGTGGCATTCATCGGCGAAACGTTGCGTTAGGTGTCGTCTTCGACTTGGCGAAAATCCGTCAAGGTCCTTTGCAGTTGTGAGTTTGGTGGTGTACTCGTCGCTCGGATCTTAATATGTGATAGAGGATACGTCGGTGTTTACACGCTCACGAATCATTTGGGAAAAGTGATCTTCGAACAGTGACAGTGCGGCAAGTTGCACAGTTATCTTTGAAATTCTGGCAGTGAGTGTACTCGTAGTTAAGTACGTTGACTCGTGGATTAGAGATCAGAGAGATCGACTGATCGGGGACGGATTTGCAGGAGTGGTGAAAGTGGTGGTTCGTCCAGAAAAATCGAGTGAAAGGTGCGGAAATTGAGAGTGGTTCCGGGGCAGGAAGGAGACACGTCCACGTGGTTGAAGTGGGTACATGTGCGGTGGCTCTCGGCGCCTCCGAGGCTCCTGGTAACATCAGCGACCCGCCTTCGCGGGTGAAACGAACGAAGGTGGCTCATACGGCGAGAGACCGCTCGGCGGAGTTGCAGGCGGAAGTGCGAAGCGCTATCAGGGTGCTGCACGGCTGGTGCCCTAGACCCCAGCAGCAGCAGCCGCCACAACAGCAGCAGCAACCGCCTCAGCCGCAACAACAGTCCGGCTCGCCGGGCCACAGCAGAGGCGAGACGGTGCTGGTGCCACCTCAAGCTCAGATGCGAGCACCACCACCACCACATCAACAGCAGCAGCAGCAACAGCAGCAGCAGCAGCAGCACAGAGCCATGGGACAGGGCACGCAGCCGCCTACGGTTGTCGTTAGCTCGACGTCCAGCATGAGACCGCCACCGCCGCCACCTCCTCCGAGAGCAAGGTCGTCGGCGGAAGGCAAAGGTCATCACGAGGAACCCACGAGCTCCATTCCCGATCTCGGTGAGTTTCGTGCGGATGTGTAAACTTTTCTCGCTGTCGCGGCTTCATCTATTATGCATTTAGAGGATTGCGAGCATGACTTTCAGGATTAGGCAGCTGACGATCGATCCCCGTTGAAACTGTTGAAAACTATCGATTGAGTTTATTCAGGATCATTCGCTGATACACTTGTGCGAAAGTTGGCGTGTCTAAAATATTCGAAACTTGTCGCATTCACACGTGGGTTTCCTATGCTGTAAGAAAAGAAATATTGGTTGCAATCCAAAAATCGACTGATTTCCTCCTAAAATGAAATTTTTTTTTTACTTCAACTTCCATGTTGCTATTTTTGCGGTCGCTCTGTCGATCTAAGCTATTTAAAATACGGGGAAAAATGTTCATAATAGGCGATTTCTTAAATAAAAGGAAAAAGGAGGTGGCTTTTCGTGTGGAGATTTTTCAATAGGCCATTTTAGTTTTGTGTTACTGTTACCCTGTAGTGGTTGCAAAACATGTACCTTTCAAAGTAATGAAGAAAGCTATTATTTCGTATAAATATACTTTTCATCCCGTTTTTACTACCTTCGTCAGGCTTTTTGAACAATTTCTGATAGTAGTACCAAAGACCAAGTTAAAATCATTGGAGTATAGTCGTAAGTAAAATATAAAATACAGTATTTGTAGTAATTTTCAATTGTATAAATAACTTTTTACGATTATCAATTTAGCCACCATTTGTTTATAACCCCAACAGGACAAAAATTACATTTTCAAATACATTCTCAATACGAGGCATCTAAAGTACTTTAAGCGTTATCTTTACTCACCCAAATACAAAAAATAGGATACCTAACTCGTGCGTAAAAGTATACTTTACACCCTAGTCAGGTAATGTATTATTCCTAAATGGTCGAACGTTATTAGTTGTACCACGACCAATCTATTTTTGTTCATTTAACTAAATTTCATGTTGATTTTTATATAAAAAGTGACTCCCTGTTGAAAAATTTCCACTCGAAAAACCATTTTTTTAAATTGAAAAGTCAGGAGTTTTGAAATTTTTTCTCATATTTTAAATAGCTCAGATCGATAGAGCCACCTCAAAAATAGTCGACTATGGCTTTGTCATTTTTGTTTCTTTTTATTTTTTGTGAAAGTTGACACTGAACTGCTGAAAGTTAAAGTAAAAAAATGCCATTTCAGGACGAAATGGGTTGATCGCGGTAAGGTACAGTTATCTTTGCATTGTTTTATTTTTTTTTTATTTTAGATCTGGTACTGCGAATCTAGATAGTTACATAAAAGCAAAATGAAAAGTAATAACATAAAAGGATGTTTGAAAAATGAAGAAAAATGCTTGGAAATTGGGTTTCTTTATTTTCTTTTTTAAACATTTTAACCAAAACTTTTTCAAAACGGTTGTCGTTTCCGAAATTTCTGTTCACGTCTCATAACATTCTGACACGGCAGTCATATAAAGCTTCACAGTTACATTTCACACAAATTTCCAAAAAGGAATTTTTATTCTTGTATCGTGAATATCCCTGAAGGGTTTTCATTTTTCCATGCGTTTACAAAGTGGTACATTATAAGTCGCCTCGTTGAAGACAGAGCGCTGAATGACGTGTTCCCACTTATCGTTGTAGGTCCCACCCAGCGTTCCTACTTCTTTCCCACGCGAATGGTCCCTACCCTGGCTTGCCCATGATAGCGTGATAATATTTAAAAAAAAGTACCTTTTGGCAACCTCTCTCCACCCACTCATTTCTGCACACAGCCGAATTTGCCTCGAAGGAACCCAAGTTCCTCGAGCTTTTTTCACTTACATGTCAGGAGCAAGGATCCAAGGTAAAGTCGAAAGGCCTCGAATGCAAAAATGCACCCGAGTCGCCTGCCGGCAATGGGACTATGGTCATTCTTACGCCCTCCCGCACATTGTGGCACTCATGAGGAGAGGGAAAAGAAAAAAAATAAAATTCAGAACGAAAATAACAAAGGCGAGCTCAGGGAGGTATGAAGGGATTTCCAAAAACACGACAACTTTTAGCGTATCTGCCTTCGTCGCGTTACAGTTCGGAACAAACAATAACAATAAGTACAATAATTCCTAAAGTCCAGGACAATTCGTCGAAATCGCAAATGAACACGACGTTTCCTGATAGTTTCTTAAACAATAATATTTTCGAACTACGAACTGAGACACACAAAAAGCAAACGCTTCAACGCCGTCCGTTCCAAACCCTAACATTACAAAACATTCGATTTTTTATCAAATGTATCCGGAACTATTCCCATATGAACAAACATTTCATTTAAATTTTGTCCTGAAATGTTACTTCAGAAAAATACATTATTTCTTTATAATAAATAAATGTTTTAATTCAAACAAATATAAATTTGTTTAGTTTAAATAAAAACGTGAAACAAAGAATTTAATGGGCACATAAGTAAACATTTAATTGACGTACGTATAGCAATACTTTGTTGTGGCTACTTTAATTAAATTTTGTTCTAAAGGTTTTTTTTTTTTTTTTTAGTGTAAATAATAGAATACATTCAGTGCACTCCTGAATATTAGTTATAATGGTTAAAATTGAATAGAATGTCAACACAAATGCATCTATATATTAATACTACATCAGCCCGCGTAATTCATTACATATATATGTACGTTTTATCTATAATATCCAAAATGAAATATTTATTCAAATTTATATTAACAATTTTTTGCTACAATGAAAGTATAATGTACTGAATCAATATTGCGATGCTAAAGTTCGAAACGTTAAAGTCCAAAGAAAATCAAAGTGTAAAAAAAAATTCTATATAGTGTGCGTAAAATGACGTTTTACACATACGTTTTCGTAAAATTTGTACGCAGTAAAAAGGGTACTTTAAATCGAATTTTACGCACACTAGAAAAATATTGTTCGCAACGCATGCGTATAAAGTTTTCCGAATTTTGTGTGATTGCGTCACACTCGGGCAGGACTTACTGCAGCTAAAACAAAATTATCGTACATAGACAACATTTCGTTAATTGAATATCCGATGGAGGTTTAGGAAATTATTCGTGAACTTGTGTGTGTATATACATATATGTACTTTGAAATGTACAAAATGTTACACTTCGAATTGAAAATATATGTTATTTTAAACAATTGAAATCTAAACACGGGCTTACCTATGTTCAATGTTCTGGAACTCACCTGTTCAAAATGCAATTATAACTTTCTCGTACTTGAAAGAGTTTAATATATCTAATTTAATTAAATAATTTATTTTCCTGATGTGCTAACATTCATATAAAATTATTAATGGTGGAAACTAGTTTATAATGGTGTTTAGTTTTCTTATTGAGTAAGTCGTAGCCAATTGTTGGAACAACAATTTATTAAACGATACACTTTCTAATTAAATTAATAAAATAGAAAGTTGTCCTGAGTGACAAATTAGCTGCCTCTTCACTAGTTTTCAACAGTTCCTTTGTGAAATGTATTAAACAATAGCATCCGTTAATAACCTTGAGACCGGCTGGGGGTGAAGTTTCTCTCAAGGTGACTGTCACTCTCAAGGTCATATGCGATATTTAGAATTGTTTATTATTGTAAATGTTCAATAAGTTACAAAAACGTACATAGTTGATTTTAGAACTAATATGAAAGTTGACCTTCAGGGACATAATTGAAGGTCATCATAATTTTGGCCCTTTGGAATCCTACGGCATGTGTTTATCGTACTTTTTGAAAATCATCTTAATTTATCCGTTTTAAAATTGTATAGTTTGTTAACTATTCTTGCGGTTAGTTTCTTTGCCAGATTCACAAAAATACAGTATTAAATAAAAGTTTCCTCATATAAATTATGGCATATACAATAATATCATATATAAGTTCAAAGAATTAGATATGGTCGCACTATAGCAAAACAAACCCATTAGCAGTTTTGGCGCCCTTGAACCAAAAATTCTAACACGTATTAATTAACAATTTTGGTTGTTAATCTCGAATTGACGAGCGTTTGATTTGACTCAGTAATTCGGATAAGCGATATGAAAACTAACTCTACAATGCGAGTAATTATAACGTTCACTTTCACGTCTTAAGCGTATATAAACATACTTTGCGTGATCGCTGTAAAAAGTTGAGTAGCGAGCTCGAATTAGCTTCGCATGAAATATGTAATGACGCCTACTTTATTTAATAGACGCAGTCGAAGAGACGGCCAGTTTTTGCTTTCTTTTCATTGACGCGAAATTCGATTGATAGCTTCGGCGAACTCATTGAAGGATCTATAATAGCCTCGGTGCGACAAATTTCGTTGAACATTATCTGGATAACATTTTTAGCGGAGTTTATTTTTATCCCATTGTTTCAAGTATTCTATTTATATCTTTTCGATATGATCGATTGTACGTTGGTTAATTGTGGAAAAATGATTTTAATAAAAACAGTAGATTTGTATTTTGATTATCTATGTGATTTAAAAATTCACATGTTTATGTTTGTTATTAATATTCAGGTGTTGAATCTTATCGTCTGATATCACTGAATAATAATGTAAATGACTTTTAAAATTAACACATACGCATTATCTTCAAGTATCAATAAGATCTTCCAACGTTTGCGAATAGTCTTATTAATAAATTGTACCCTGATAGTATAGTAGGATTCACTTCATTCTATATTTCTATGAGCGAAATTTCACTCCAAAATACAGTAAAATTCAACATCAGAAATAGTATAAAATAATCACCCGTTTGACCAGTGGCTCAATGTTCACTCCAAGCAAATTTTTTTCGTGGATTGAATGACAGTCGCTTTACATTACGACGGACTGGGCTTTTCATAAAGTCAGATACTGCTGTAGTAATAAATTAATTTGATTAATAACCTTATGCATATAAATTTACGGTTTAATCCAGTGCACTTGACGCCGATACACTCTTGCGTTAAAAACGCGATTAACTGTGTAAACATGTTTTTCGAGTTCTTTGTCAAAAATATATGAATGCACTTTCGAGACGTAGATAAGCTCCAATTTCGGGGAACCGCAGTTGCATTCTGCATCTCATATTTATATATACATATCTTGCGTGAAGAGTGAACGTTTCAATCTTTAATGGTGATTTTGCGCTCAACAGGGAGTGAGGTCCATTTCGTTCACTATTGATAAAGTGTGATTTCGATTTAAAAAAAAATTAAACGTTTACGCTTTTACAAGACTTTCTCAATTTGCACTCTAAGAAATTTAGAGAGATAAGATCGAGAAATCATAAAAACGAAAAAACAATAATTGGTTATTTAATTAAAATCTATTGTCTCTTATTCAAACTAAACAAAAAAAAAATGTTAAATTAATATACTTTATGCGGTCGCTGTGATTTGTCAAAATATATAAGACCAGTATCAATAACATTTTGCATAGCATACTTGTTTACTTTCATTTGATGAAACATTAGAGAGAAACATTAAAGAATACTTAGCATCTACATTTTTTAATGTGAAAATTTTTTCACTCTTATAAAAAAGGCAATTTTCTATTCCTTTAAAAATGTGTGAAATTTCAAAAAAAGGAAACTGTTGCAGTGAAAAATTCACTCTTTGCAAGTGGCTCACGTGTCATTCCAAGAAATTTAGAGAATAGCCTCATGGCACAATTCAGGAATACCTTATTTTTTATTTATCTATATTTTACTCATTTCCAATAAGTAAAGGATTATATCCAAGTGGTATTTCAGTTAGGTTTGATTATATTCAGCTGTTTTCACGTATCGAAATGATAAACTGATAACACAGATTGTAGCTTTTTATAGAACCGCAAGGGCTATAGAACTGCAAAGTGATTAACGAACCAGGATAATTCTAACCCATTCGTAGAATGTAGACCATATCGGCCATCCTTAATTTTTCGAGTCCTGCTCAATGAATAGTTATACTCAATAACATTTTTGAAAAATCCTACACGAACTACCGTTCAACAGCTGAAAGTAATTCGTTCCGTAAACCGCCTGTATTCCTGTAGTTTTTCATAGTTCAGTGAACCGTTCCTCAAGGGGGATTGTCCACCTAATTTGCACATCATTGAGCGACTAGACGTAAAGGGACCGTTCAGACGTTCCGGGAAAGAACCGTCTTGGAAGATGATTTTTTTTTTTTTTTTTTTAAGCAGAAAAAAGACTCGTTTCCTCATTCCAAATTCTAATAAAACACGCATACATTGAAAGAATAGTGCATATGCATTTTTTATTGTTTTTGTATGTGAAGTAAGTTATTTATTTTTTTTTTTCATTTAATTGTAACAAAACTGACGTCGCGGTTCAATTTCACTCGTTAAGATGAAAAATAATATACGTATTCCGCGTGCAGTATTAGAACCATCAGCTGTTCACTTTTACCGTTCGTCAAAGTGTTCCACGATCGGTTACGATATATATTTGCAGCAAAGGTTCGTTTTATCGAGTATACGTATAGATCACTGTTGAACTTTCTTGTGATGTTCGATCGTTGCAACCATACGCGTCTCTTGTTATTATAACCGTAATGACGGACAGTGTGACCGCCGTGATAATACGATATGCATTCGAGGTCATCTTATATGCCACTGCACGAACGTACGAAAGATATAGCTACTCTTTCGCCGTGCATTAAAAAAAAAAAAAAAAAAAAAAACATAAAAAGCAGCTCGTCGATAAAAGAGTCATTTTCTCAATACGACGGATAGAGCCGAATGAAGTTCAACGCGTATGAACGAATTATCTTATTACTCGATGCTTTATTGGTCGATAATGGGTATTGCATTTAAGAATCATTTTTATTCTTGAGGTTACAGCTGCGTTAACAGCTCGAATTAATAAGGTCGATTAATTACCTTATCGTGAACCGATAACCTTACTAGAAATTTATCCATCATATTATGATATCAATTATTATGATATCCATTTTTCTCGTGCCTTTAAGATGGTGGTAAGTCATTGAATTATTTAACAATTAGCTAGACTCTCGTTTCGTAAATTCCGAGAAACGTATACGATTCATGTAATATCGCGGTTTAATCCGAATTTTATCATCAGCATAATTAATTGTGTTAATTATTTTAATAGCTTTCATGAATATGATATACAAATTCATGTTAATAATATATAATTACCAGCTGATTATTTCACGAAAATTATTTTTACGTATCGAATTACGGGAAGACCAAAGTAGAACCTACTTAACCTCACAAGAAGAAAAATTTTAATAAAAAATGATTGAAACATTTTTCAAAATATGGACTCTGTTAGAGTAATTCTACATAACACGAGTGCAATCCGCAAAAATTTTTCGGTGAAATTAGTTTTAAATTTAATGAGAGCGTTTACAATTAAGTTATTGTCCTTTTTAGCTAATTCTTAGACAAGTCAGATATTTACCATGTTAAAAGTATAGGAGAAATGGATAGTGTAAGAAAAAAATGGACAAATTTCTACTAGGGTTCACCCGCATGAAAAAAAAGGAAGATTCTCGAAAGTTCTAATTTAATTTTAAATCATATCTTTTTGGGAATTGAATATGTTATATATAAAATTAGCATGCCATTGCCTAAATTAAGAAAAACATGTTTCTATTATTTTTAATTTATACTTTTCTGATTGGGATGTTGAGACGGTAATTGCTGTACCCCCCACCCCCGTTCCACGCGTCTGAAGTCATTTTCTCAAAATATATGTATATTAATCATTAGTTTCAACATTAATTGTAGATTCTGAAGTTTGTTAACCCTTAGTGGGTCGATGTTATGTTAAAACAGTTTCAAAGTTTTTATACGGTAAATCGAAATCTGACCTCAAATCCGTAATCCGGGACCCAAAACCTTTCGAGTCAACATATTAGATGCGAAAAATGTTGTTAGACATTTTTTCGGATTTAGCAGGTGACTTTACCGTGCCTTAGGCGTCAGTCGTGAACTTGAAAACTTCAAGGAACTTGTTGGACATTTATATATAGATAACTTATACATTAAATTATATATCTATTTTTAAAGAAAATATGTCGTCTCTCCGAGGCTTAATAGTATTTTCGAAGATAGATTAACATTCCCTATGAAAGCTTGCAGTAGAATAGCTTAGCTGATAACAATTAAATCCAATAAGAAATATATAATACTTAAATCAATATAATTTAATCCTTACGATATACTCGTATCGAAGTTTATCAATGACAAATTATACAATCTAATTTTCGTGATGAATTAATTTACGCCTTAATGAAACAATATTTCCTGAATAATTATTTTCAATAAGTTAAAAGCGAAAATTTTGAAGGGTTTAATTTTTCAAAATGGGTTGGAAAGATGAATTTTTTTTTATTAGATGCTGAATTTCATTTTTTTTTGTTATCCTTGAAAAATGAAATGTTCCAGCGTTCTTGAGTCGAAGAGTGCAAAATAAAAAGAAGACAACTATGGAAGGAGAGGGAGAGAGACGACGAAATCGACCTTAATCATGGCCTCTCACTCTACTGGCCGAGATTATGTGTATCGCCTTCTTTTTCCAATAGTTTTCGGAATCCTTCATGGTCACGGTCGCGGCTCGCGTCATCGCCGCCTTTATATTTAGCAGTTCAAAGGCTGAGTGACTGCATTGGCTGCTGGTACACGGCCGTTTTATCGGAGTTGGTCATCGAAGATTGGGACGCTCATTGTGTCACCCAATAGACGGACTGTTTTCAAATTTACGAAGAGTCTGATTCATATCTTGCAAACTTGTGACAGATGTTTAAAATTCACTCGCTTTTATTATTGTACCTGATGCAGAATTGAAATGCGGAATCACGATGTTGGCTGGTTGATAAGCACAGTTATTCCGGACAATGTTTCGAAAAGTAAACTACGTCGTTTAAATCGCCGCAAGTATAACGACTATAGTCTGAACATTAACTGTTATTTTTACGTGAGTCTAATTAATCAACAAATGAAGAAACATTTTACTTTCATTACATTTAATATTTGTAATAGAATATTGCCTTAATCTTAAAAAAAAGAAAATAAATCCTCGTAGCGCAATTTTTGCGACATAAAAGTGAAAAATCATATTTTTGCACGTCACTGCTTTGAGTGTAGAAAATTATACTTTTCAAAAAATTCCACTATGATACAATCAGTAATATTTTAGCGAAGTTTACGAACTTCGTGAAAAGAATTGAATGTCTCAATTTCAAATAGGAATTTAGTTGACGGTTCGAACAAATTTGAGACAGAAATTTTATTTTTAGAAGAACGAAAGAGGAAAAAATATTGAAAACAGTCAGGTTTTGTACTATTAGCCGGGTACAATTTGAAAAACATTTTATATGGAAATTATTTTTAATTAATTTTTGGAGTGTACATTCACTCCAAGAAATTGAAAGGGATTATCACATTGAAAGTAAGAAAACTGTCAAAGAGAGGGCTCATTTTATTATGTAAAGTTGTATTTTGAAACAAAAATGAAGTAAATAGAAATGGAGTATTAAAAATAAAATTAAAAAAATAAAATTTAAATTTAAAATTAATTTTTTTATAAAAATTAATATTTGATAAAAAGCGATCACTCTTAACTTAGAACATATAAGCAGTGATTAAATACTCAAATAGTAAGAAGTGGAATCTTAAGAAAATAAGTGTTATTTCATCAGTGCATTACTTGCACTCATATCGAGTCATTCGTTTTATAAGAGTGAAATGTTCACATGTTAAAAAAAGGAAATGTCACTCATTGAGAAGTGAATTAGAAGTAAATTTCAATTAATAGACTTTCGTCGTCACTCTGTTTTATTTTTAAAAGACAAGAAAATTCACCTCGAATAAACTTTTTCGGTGTTCATTCACCCTTACAATTCTATTTCTTAAGATGTACATAGAATGTAAAAAACCATTCATTTTTTACGTAAAATAACATTTGATGCAATTTATACCCTGATTCGTTGGCAATTATCATTAACATTGTTAATCCACAAATATTCTAATTTCTTTGACAATATTTTATTTTATTTCATTTTATTTTCCTCATTCTACTTATACAACATTGTTTATTTAAGTCCATAAAATATTAACAATTTTTCCACAGATTTTGTCTAAATTTATGGCTTATATCGAATAAGTGTAAAAATTTATTTTTCTTCGCAACACATTTGGCAAGCTTACAGTGATCGGAAATAATTGCAGCACGATCTACAGGGATTTCTCGAATTCGAGAGGACGTGATTTCACGGTCGCAGCGGGCGATGACACGATAAAGGCATAAAAGCGTCGCATTATCGTAATTTCACGTCATTGAGCCTTGGCCTCCGTTTGTGTGCACCGATAACGCGGTTCGCGACGGTAATCGAAGTGAATGTTATAATAACACTTTCTCATATACTTGACAAATAAATGCAGTTTTTTTAAATCGTGATTTCGATAAATAATTGAATTTAAAAATATACATAAAATAAAGTTTATACAGTGGTTGTATTATTATAAAATATAGACACTTTTGTCCAAATTATTTTCATCGCTTTTGTCTCAAAAATCCAACTCGTAATTATTATGGTACAATTCCTTGTCCTCGCGTTAAAGAAAGGAAATAAAACAAAGAATACGCAAATATTTAAGTGTGTTAAAAAATTAGCAACATCGGTATTGTTTTTATTTTTAAGACAGATAGAAAAACTCGCAAGATTGAAATTTTATTTTCATTGAGTGGAAGCAGAACATGTCCATATTCCTCCTACTTTTTATAAATTTAATTGCACTTATTTTCAGGAAAACATTTCGTTCTAAATTTTAAGGATAAATTTGGACTGTTGGAAAACAAAAGTATCCGCGGGGAATGTCGTTGTCATTAGAATGTCGGTAAGGTTTAATTTGATACTGTTTTAGAATTGGCGAATTATACATTGCATTTCGATTTTTACACATTCAACGTAAACTTTTTAGTAGAACAGTCTTGTACAGAATTTCATTTATTTACGGCAAATTTATCTCTAGTTGGATGGCTGTGATCATCACCATCATCTGACTAATCATGACCATTTTGATAAGTCGTTTCATTATTTCTTTTATAATCGTCGTTTTCCTTATTATTAAATTAATATTATATAATTTTCTCCGGGGTATAGAAGGAGGAAATTCCCCGCTTATTAGGCAGTTTTTGCCTAACATTGCTATGTAATGCCTAACCAATAGGCATTAAACTAAACATTTTTTGGGCAAAAATGTGATAATTTTTCAGTTAATTGTTGGGCAGTTTTTTAAGGCAATATTTGGGTAGTAATATATATATACATATATATAAGGTATAGAAATACTACGTCAGACCGTTATTAATATGAAACCACTAATATGAAGAATATAATGCATATGAATTGCATGTCATCGCGTCACATTCTGCAGCATTATCCACAACTGGTAATATTTCCGCTCGATCAATGGGTCGAAAAACGCTTATTGTTGATCGAACTTTGAGGTTAGGTTAGGCTGCCTACTCTCTAAATTTCTTGGAGTGAGATTTCACTCAAAAAAAAAGTGAAAATTGAGCCACTCTTCAAAAAAGTGAACTTTCACTCTTTAAGAGTGATATTTCACACTTTTTGGAGTGAAATTTCACTCTACATTGGAGTGAGTCGGAGTGAGTCGGAGAATTTTCACTCCAAATAGAGGGAAATATGGAGTGAACCTCACAAAAGTTCTGTTCTCATAGATAGATGTGATCGCGATCGTGGAACATGAAAAACACTCTTGTCCTGTGTAATGTATTTTCACATTCTTCTTCACAGATACTGCCAGTACTGTTGAGAAAATGTAATTACAGATGACATTTAATCTTCAATATTTCACGATGTTTTTTTTTTCGATAAATGTAAACAAGGAATCAAATTGATAACTGAACGACGAAGCCGTCAAGGAACATTGAAAACTAAACAAAAACACGACTAGAGGGCGCCACTGTCGTCCAGATAAAACTATTTTTAGTATGTAGACTATAGCTAACATTTGTCTAGCACATATACCTTAATATCAGTGCATTTTTGTTGTTGTGCAATCATTGGTTGTAATGTTTGTATACAATTTAATTATAATTTTATTGTCCAACATTTAGTTCTATATAATATTTTTTAGAAATATATTAAAATAGTTTTACTGGACCTTTAATGGATATACTAATTTTGTACCCAATTTATGTACATTTTCACTGTCCAATAATTGTATACAATTTTTTGTGAGATTTTTTTATTTCAGATTCGTCTTGGCTACTTTTATATAATTTATGTCTATTTTATGCACATTTTTATTACCCATTTCTTATCGAACGTACTTGCATATAATTGTTAGTTTTAATCTAATAAAATTGTTTTGAATTTCTACCAGGGCTATATAGTAATAGTATTACTAATTCCACCATTGTCATTTTTCATCATCAATTTAATTTAAAACGTTATTTTGTTGAAGATGGTAGATATCACGACTTCTAATTGGTCAATTTAAAAAAAATGTCGACTGTTTTATTCAGTGCACAATTCCGAGTATTTTGAATATTTGTTCAACATTTTCCTCAATAAACTAAGGATACGATTTTTTGAATTTTAGTACTACAATGTCGAAGAAAATAATTGTTGTTAATGATTGCAGATATCTCGACTTGTTGAATTGTCCAATTTAATAATACCCATTGCCTTTAGATTTGGTATTTCTTACCACGAATTTTAAGTCATTAATCATTTTTTTTGTCACTAAATTGATAAAGTTATACGTGTTTAAGTATTTTCGTGATAATATTTTTTTATTTTTATTTTTATTGCTTGCACTTCATCATTTTGGTACGGATATATCCGAAAAACTAATCAGATCTAAAATGAGCCAACTTACAACTATAGTCCACGTGTATTTTTGATGTCAATGTATTCATTCGTGAACTACACATGTACGTGTACATGTACAAGATCACGGACATACATTCTGTAATGGCATTTCTATAGGTTCATTCTGATGTAAAACGTAGACATTTGACGAAGACACATATGGCCAATCTATACGGTTGTATGGGTATCGCAAGTCCGCAACCTTCACGATCCTTATGTAATGTCAGAAAGTACAAATATTTTCTTTGGCGGCAGACACACCGCAACGAGAAGTCGCGGTGGTCGCGGTGTAGTTATTCCCCGCCTTCGGCATTGGGAGTATTTTAAGGGCTTTTTATGAGCTGGAATGCAAGTATAGAACGACAGAAAAATTCACAACAACAACAACAATAACAGCGGCAAGAGGCGGAAAACTCCACGCCCTGTTGACGCATCTGGACCATAGGGCGGTCGTCATTCGCGACGTGTGACAGGGATGCGGGCACCCTTGAAAGCTTCCCGAGTAAATGCATATATACCTATATATGCACGTCGGGTCGCATGTGCATCAAGTGTGTCGTGCTTTGCTTCGCACGGACTATCTCGCCGGGAGATAAGCGCAGAAAGGCGTGTGTATTTTTAAGACTTTGGAATATATTTTTCCACGGAAGTGGCCGGGAAAGTCACGGGGACCGCAATGTCTGGTGTTTTGCAACTGTCATTCATGTCCATCACTTTCCGAGAGAATGGTAGAATGAAGAGGCTAATTGAGAGGCTAATTGAGAGCCTGATTGAAAATATGCCTATGTTTGGAAAAATCGCACAATTTTAAACGATCCAAAACGATTTCTGGGTCGCAATTTCATTTGGGTCAAGCCTAAACTTTCAATTCTTTTACTAAATGAGATTTCGAACTTTTTTAAGGTTTTCTAAATTTTAACGTGCTTTTTTCAATTGATACAATTATTATTGTTCACTCAGTTTTATATATGTATATATATTCATAAAACTGATATTGTATATGTATTCGAGATGTTGTGTTACTCCTAGAGGTTATTTCAATTCAATTTTTTTAAATCTGTTTCAACAGGAAAATCTTTTTAACATATATGTTGCCAGATAAAATTATTCATATAATACATAATTTATATGATTTTTTAAAATTCAGTGGATCTATATAGTGTCATCATGATAATCAATCACAATAAATATAAAATTAAGTATGGTCTACTGGTTGTGCGAAAAGTGAAAAGCATATAAGGGGACTAAGCGACGGCGTCCCCGCGTGAAATTCGTCACCGAAACCGTAAATAAAATGTCAAAAGGAAGCCCTTCCTCGTCGGTCGGTCTCCGTTTATCGCAAATAAGGCTTCGTTAGTCGCCGGGCGCAAAAGGTGCCTAATGAGCGCATCGTGTAGAAGGGATCCACGGTGGATGCGCGAAATGTGGGGCTGCGCGCCAGACACCCCCACCCTTTAGCGTTTCATCCACCTCCCCCGGCATCACGGTCACAACTCGACCCCCCACATCACGTACTATGTATGTATGTATATACGACGTAGACGGCGGCGGCGAATGGCCGATTCACCAACTCACGCATGTCGCGCGACATCACGTATGCTGGATAGCATAGTATGTATTTGCTCCCCTTTTATCTTCCCCGCGTCATTGTCTCTCCCTCTAACTGGCTCGCGTCCGACCAATCCCGACTATATACGGCAAGCGCAAGTGTGCATGGCGGGAATGCGCCGTATACACATACTGTATATAATGTATATACATTATAAACTATATATATATATATATATATATATCGTGCACCCGTATCCGATATTGTTGCGAATATTTCGTTTTTGCTGAATTTCCCCTGGCAGTACATCACGGGGAAAGCGCAAGGGCGCGCGACATAATGCGGGCAAAACTAAAGGAGACGGCGGCGGCGTCGATACTTTGCGGGTGATTTAATTGCTCGCCCTCGCTGGACGCGTCTCGTGGATTCACATCCGGTAGGGTTACGATCCTGTAAGAGATGAACTCGCATTAGGCCGATTTTAGTTCCTTAAAAGAGGATTGTCGAAACTGACAAATTTTTAGCAAATTTTTAGGATTGAGCAAGTTTTTATTTGGGAATACGTTTAGTATAGAATAGTATTCAATTATTTGCGCCTATAACTTTTTCCCTCGGGCGCGAAATCGAGAAAAGCGACATCAGTGTCAAAGTTTTTCATGATAATGCGTTTTGGCCTTCTCCAAACAAGTATTGAATTTGGTCACCCTGGCAGAAATATTACCCCCTATTTTTTCATCAAATGTCCACGTTTCAGACCATAAGGAACCCAAAAATGCAATAAAAAAAATTTTAGTCTGTACGCTAAATTTGTACGCGCTGTAACTCACGAACGAATCAACAGAAATGCTTTCATAAACTGTTTTTGGATATGTCCTGACCTAACTTAGAACTGATTAGTTTTTGGAATATATCCACCAAGTAGTACAGTAGAGGAACTCGAAAAACCGTTTTTTTTTGCGATGTAATTTTGACAAGCTCTAGCTCACGAAAAATTCACAGAAAAGCTTTCATTACCTCTTTTTGGATATGTCTAAGTCCAACTTAGATCAGATAAAAAGCTGAAATATATCCTTCAAATAGTAGGGGAAGGGGAATGAAAAAAACCATCTACATTTTTTATAGGAAAATTCTTACAAACTTGCAAAATTTCCTCAATTTTCGGGTTACCATCATATCATCAACGAGTGTTCAAAATACTTATAAAATGTATGTGTGTGCGTGTGCGCGTGTGTGAAGTAGTGTTAAGATCTTTCGACATTTTTTTAAAGGTGTGTCGTGGCTGAACTTAAATCTGATTAGATTTTGGGATATATAAATACTAAAATAGGGGACAGGGGGGAGGGGACATTTTCTTGATAAACTTTAAATGTCCATATCTTTTTGAATTCAGTGGCAAAACCGGTAGGGTTGGCGGCCGAAGGCCGCAGGGGCGAAGCCTCAATTTTTTTATTGTATTTTTAGGTCCATTACATATGATGTGAAACATGGACATTTGATGATAAAGCATGTGACCATTTTTTTTTCAATGACAAAATTCAATATATTTCAATCTTACCTACGGTATGAGTCGAAGTTTTGAAGTTACTGCAATTCGAAAGAAGTATGATAATGATTATGCTTATTAATATCACAAAAGTATAATAATGTGCGTAGACTAGTCATCAAATGGGTTCTTTTCTTCATTGCTTAGAGTATTGCAGATGTCAGTATACTTTGACAGATGAGTATAAAAGGTAAATAGTATATCAAACAGATTATGTCATGTAGCATACGGGCTGTAATGTCAGGTTGTAGTGCACTAGGGGTCTACACTTGAAATGATTTTATGGCCGACATTTTACCAGATGCCACTTTTGTTCGACTCACTTATTTATTATACATTATATATATGTACATATACATACATCTATACATGTGCGCGCGCGCGCGTGTGTGTGTGTATGTATGTATGTACATTATTGCACTCGTGCTATCTATAACTGTATCGGTATATTGATGATGTCAAAATATATGTGAAAAATATAAGATTTTTGTGGTTTGTTTAAAGAAACGAGATTTTTCGCGAATAATTAATTTTAACGATAAACGTTTAGTTTTATTTTCCTAATTTTTATATCTCTGAGCCCCAGTATTGTATGGCGTTAAACCAAAACTTACTTCTTAGTTTCGAAAAGAAATAATCTTGCACAAAACAGTTCGTATGAAAAAAACAACAGTCTATTAAAGATTATTTATTCCTATTCTTTTTAGGAATCTAATTATTGCCAATGTTTAAAATTTGTGTATTATTAAATCTAACAGAATTATCTATCATGTAAAGTAAATCAGATACGGTACAGTATTGTTTCAATTAATACAATTCCTTTACAAGTTGCGGTCATGTTTGATTTGTTACGTTTCTTTCTTCCTATCACATTTTGGCTTTGGTGTTGTTTCATATTACATCTGCTTTCTTTCGCATCGGTGACAGATTTGACCATTCGACGCTCAGTTTGTTTCTTGATGCACTTTATCAAGCATCGGTCAGTTTCTCGGAGGCTCACGAAACATTACAGTCAATTATGCATTGCTCATTCGGTGAACAATACAGACGCGTAATGACCGGCGATTGACGTATTCAGACGGCTCGAGTGGTCGAATTAGCCGACGGAATTTCTGCGGTAATTTAATTGTCTACTCGGCAAAATCATGTAAATCGCGAATTGAATTGATTACATCGTCGATTGCCATGGATCATTAATAAGTCTTCAATTGCATTGCGTGTGCATTCGATAATTATCTCATGCGCCGTATAATGAGTGTTAATGGTTAATTATAAAAAAAAAATATACGATATACATATATACATTTATTTGTTTTCTCGAATATCGCACCAAATGTTCCACTTGGGTCTTTAGCGGATCCACAAACGAGAATTCGAAACTGCTTCGCTCACACATTGTTTGGAAATAATAATGTCAGACATCCACTATGAGTTCTTTCTAATTGGAATTTTCGCTAAAAGGAATCTCTCTGTAATTCCCTATAGTAGAAAATAAGACCAGTTTATATGACCATTTTTGTCCGGACTCCATTAGTATTAAAAAAAAGGACCAGATAAATTGGGAAGAAACTAATGTCATTTTATACTAGAGTTGTATTTTCAGCAATTTTCTTATTGATCTGTGATACAAATCGCAAGTAATAATCAGCACAGTTTGAATATCATGACATTTTTAAGATATGCTTTTATTTAGAAAAGCACTGTAGCGGACTTTCAATTCCCATTATATCTAAGGTAATAATTTCCCTCATAACCAATGAATTAAATATATCTGGCTTTGTTTGTCTTCTTCGTTCATGCAATGTAGATCAATTTGTATTTACTCTAAATTTATGGAAAAATCGGAAAATTGAATAAAGTGCATAATGGGGATTTGCATATAAAATTAAACAAAAGAAAACGACGTAAGTACTGTGTGACTCAATGCACATAATTTGATAATACGCACAGCGATAACATAACTTTCCTGAATGTCAAAGGCAACTGGAGGATTTTTATACCGTCATTCGACTTATCTTGAACAAATTTAATGGTCGCACCTTTTGCACATAATCGTAAGAACTGGTGCAATCTCAACCGGTGAATGCGACACTCGAGTCGAAGTCAAAATACGCTTATCAGTCAAGGTTACGACAACGGGTAATGGAAATACTTCATTTGTCGTTATTGTTAATATCAATGAATTCTTTAGTTAATCAATTCAAAGTTTGATTAAATATCCTCAATAATTTACTGCTTATACGTTTAAATTACATTAAATTTTTATATATATTGTTTTTTTTCTTAGTATAGAATAATTAATCTAAATTTAAAATCAAAGGTAAACGATAGACCGAGAATAATTTAAAGTAAATCTTGAATTCTTCTTTAATACTACTCGCTTTTGAATCAAATTCCTCTTAGTCCATTTATTTCGTGTTCGTCCTTCATTTAATTCTGTTACAAATGTCAACATTTTTAAATCATTCTTTAAAACCGATGGCAATCTTTACAGCAGCCGAAATTCCCGATTCAACACTTTATCTTTCTGTACTCTTTTTTAATTCCTTTAAGTATTTTTTAAATCTTGATTTAGGATGTTTATATGTGTAGTTCAGAGGTCTTGAAATTTCTTGAATTTAAATCCTGATGAAGTTTTATATAACAAGATTTTATTATATATATATATTTATTTATAAATACTTTTAGATGATAGTTTCGAATTATTATCAGTAATGAATTTTATGTATAATATACATATGTATTCGGACCTCCCTTATGTTACCAAACTGGGAAAAGTAATTTACGTAAAATAATAGAGGGGATTAGGGGTAAAATAACGGAGACGATAAGGGATAGTAGTAAGATAAGGGATGCTAATGTAAAATGAGTCTTAAATAAAGCATAGGATATTATATGTGTGTATGTATGTGTACATATGCGTGAGGTTTGCGCGTGTGTAAATGTCATGTTTATTTGTTTCGAGTAAGAAATCGTTAAAAATGGAAAGTATTGATGGAAAGCAATAAATTAATTAAAAATATTTTCCGATTTACTAATAGTTTAAGGACATTTTCAGACATTAAAAAATGGTACTTTTGGTGAACATTATAAAATTATATTTTTTAAAACGTGGTTGATATCATAAAAAAAAGGTACACAAAAAAATTGAAATATGATATTATTGAAATGGCCACATGGATGATGCGCTGCACATTTAGATCGAGACTGAAACAATGGTTTTGTCAAATAATCACATTTTGTAATATTCGCTCTGGAAGTAGAGTACAGTTTCAGATGGCGAATAAATAAATGATTTTTGAAACAGTAATTTTTAATGTATCTTATAGATTATCTGCATGAATAGATTGCCTTTGTTTAGTTTGAACTGATTTTTGCTTCTAAACAAATTCCGGCATACTCTGAGATTTAGTATCGTTAAAACGATGACTTGTTTCATTCAATAGCAACAAAATCTTATGATTTAATCAAAGGTCATTTGGCATGTCATTTCGCTGAACAATTTTTTTTTACATTAAATATCTAACGGATAAAATTATTAAAGAATCGTGAAAAAAAAAAACAATAATATTTTTTGGTTTGTGAAATATTATAAATTGTGAACTATTTTTTTAAAAAGAAAAGTTAAATGGTAGTTAAAAATTGTTAAAGATATATATTTTTGCTCATATTTCTATTTCTTTTATTTCCTTTATCTCTTCAATATGATACCACAGGTAATAGTAATTTTTAATTTTTTATTAATAGTATTTAAAATCTTAAAATTGTAATAAAATATTTTTTCCAAAACGTGATTTTCGCGTATCGAATCTTATTACTTTCATGGTGGTAAAAAATATTTATATTCACATATAAATGATAATGTTATTTTAGCCATTGGATGAAACATTTCTTACACTGTTATTGTAAAAAAAAAAAATTGCAATGGTCGCTGGACGGTGTATTTCCGTTGATGTTGATCGAGTTTATTCCACTCGTTAATTTTTAATTCCTTTACTTAATGTTTAAGGACGAGGGTGCAAAACAATATCCTTTTAGCACACTTAACTCTTTTTCCTTTATTATAAATATATTTTACAAACCCAAGACTACGTGAGCTTGTTTATTGCTTGAGCTCCGAAGTACAACTAACTTTCAAAATCATATCGCAAGGCGTTGGCACGGGA
>JAPYZR010004197.1:0-31679 GCA_030522945.1 Trichopria nigra | reverse complement strand
CATGTAAACAAATATTTCTTTCAGCATATTCAAGTATAGGATTTGTTACTTGTTAACAAATATCATTTACTGTAAACAAACTTTTTTTTCAGTGTACGGTCTAGAAACATCAAATTAGGATTAGATAAAAGCTAGTGTCGTGTTCCTCAAAGTGAGACCAATAAGATATTCTTTGAATAAGCCATTATTCGAAATATAAATGACCCCAACAAATAAATTATCGTTTGGATTATTGATATGTATTTGGAGGGTAAGAAATGCCCTCGTGCGGAAGTCGATTGAAACGAATAACGACGATTAAAGAATAATTCCTCAGACAAATGGGGCATGATTCGATCTCCCGCAATAAATCTCCCGGGAAAGAAACGACTCTCGAGTATCAAGATGATTTATCGATTCGTCGCAAAATCGAGGGCTGTAACACGCAACATTCGCAAACATTTGCGCATTTGTACCCATGCTTTGCACCCGGTATGCATTAAAAGTCAACGAGCGAGCACGCGATTGACCGCGAAATGGCCGTCATTTTTCCTTCCACCTGGATGACGAATGATACGATTTCTCGGTCAGATATTGTCTTTATAAATGTAACTACATTCACATATAGCGTAATTCGCGTATTGCATATGAAGGAGTTATTATAATTATTATTGCTTCAAAAGAGACGATTGTTATTCTTATTTTTTTTTTTTTTTGTTTAAACAGTATGAATATTTTATGTATAAGATTGAAATTAATTCTACAATCGCGGCGTTAAAACCACATTAATATGTTATGCCTGATTAAATATTTCCTGATTTTCGGTATTGGTTTAAGGCGATTAATTTCGTATAAATATATATATATAATATACTGCGTGCAAATAATGCATATCTGATGAAGTCCTTATTTAGAACTTGGGCCAACTTTAGCGCCATTAGCATTTTGTATATTTCAGGAGATAATTGTCGTTCGGATTGCGACGGTAATGCCTGTGCGTTATTAAATTATATACGTTCACTTTACCGGCAAAAATATATGCATGAATGGAGTCGAAGCTTTCAGGAACTATTTAAGCACATTAATTGATTATCCGTTTAAATGTATATGTATAATAAATGGATAAGTGTGACAGCAATGTCACGTAACGTTGTAAATATTAATTGCAATTCTTGCAAGTGAACTATTTGAACATTTAAAAAAAAAATGCATATGGTTGTCTTTTTTTTTTTTTTTTTAAAACATTCGTTACGAAATTATGGTAACAGTTATTGAACCATGAAATTCTTCAATTATTTTATCAAATTTCTAATTTTACGTGTTTTCCAAATTTTTATACTTACTTAAACTTTACAGTTGTTGAACTGTCATAACACTACTTGTAGCATGAATCAGCGTTAGCCCATCATTAATGCAATATAACAACGAAACGATTGAAGCGAATTAATTGTTATTTCACTATAATCGATTCGGCGGAACGACAATGCGAAATGACAGGGACACCATCATAAACCTGCGGAATTCCATCGAGTGAAATTTGTAATGCCAAAACTTTATGAATAATTTATGCCTCGTTCTTGCGGCATCTAGTCCGAGCACAATAACTTGTCTCCGGCGTGACAACGCTGATTTGAATTTTCAACGTCAAATCCTCGTGTCTTTTCCACATGTTATTAGAAATCACTCGTCGCGTTTATGAATGAATGAATACGTAAATTTCTACGATAATTCATTCGGCATTCATCGATTAATAATTTGCGTATTATACAATGTGAGCAAAGTTCTCTGACTGATATGAGATTGTTCATCAAGTAAAATATCACTCCAATTTTAACCTCGTACATCTTTCCTTAATTTATGATGGGCGAAAAAGAAGTTGTGAAATCTTGCCTTACTATGAGTAAGTAATTGCGCACCTCGGGCGTAAAATGTGATATTTTTTTTTAAAACCCAAATTATGATTGTCCATTTCAATTTCAGATGATCAACATCAAATTAGCACATCATTAAAAATGTCGCTTAATTGATCATTCTGTATCAATAACAGAATCGATTCTTCTTCCAGTCCTGATAGATTACTGTCGAGGGTCTCTCCTTGTCGGATGCAAGTAACGGAGACACGCCGCGAGCTGAATCGGTGGCTGATTGTTGCAGGTGTACACTGGGGCTGTTGCACCGGCACTATTCGATTTGTATTTCGAGGTCGCACCGAGCGTAACTCGCACCCGGGGTTGACCAGAGTCCCGCAGGCGTTGTCGTGGATTGTAAATTGTAGGTCGTGCCTGAAAGTGGATGAACGAAGTGGATGCTGCAGTGCAAGGCAGAACACATAGTGGACGACCTAAGTGTTTCTAATAGAAACCGATCGTAAAGCTGCTCGTAACTCGCTTGTGTTTAACGATAGACTATTCGGTTGTCCCGTGAGATTGCGCACGGACCGTCAAGGAATAAATTATATATCGCATCGCACGAATAAATGTGAAAGAACTGACGATTTCCGCCCCCCCCCCCCCCTTACAAATTATTGGCCATGATTTATATTTACGATCAAAAGAGATATAATCAAGGAGATGTATCAAAAAGAAACAATACCTCTTACAAACCGAATGAGTCAAAATATTTATTCGACATAACAAAAAATTGTTGCTTTCGAAACAAATTAGAATCAGTAAGAAACGTTTGCAGAACACTCCGACACCGCTAATTAAGTTTCGTTTCCAAGCGACACCAATTAACAACACTCGTTTAAAGCACCGTAACCCAACGAGAATGTTTTTACGAAGCACTTTGTAAAGCTCAAAATACCCTTAATGAAATCACGTCATCCCGGTTTACAGTTTTCTCTAGATATAATTCAGTTAAAACGCTTAAGGTGTTCATTATTCGCAGGCGAATTGAGCTCCAACACTTTTCTATTTTCATCTCGAATTATCGATCGCGAATATCCACAACGACGCTAAGTAAGGAAGGCGCTTCAGGAGGCCTAAAGCGAACAATAAGTGCCCTGCTTCGATGAATAACGAAGATACGGAAAACTAAATCGAGAGGGTGAAAATGAGCAGGCGAGGAACGTCGGTGGTACACAGAGTGCTGCAATATAACGTCGATGGAAGGGATGTTCGTGGCGTTGACAAGTTTACCATCGATTGTCGTTATCTTAGTTTCAGGGAGGAAGTGGTTTGTCGACTGTTGCGTAACTCCTTTCTCGGTCCGTAAGGAATTACAGTATACCCTCCGCAAGCTCCTTCTAAAGCTATGGCGAGATTGCAAGCTCCATCCCGTGTTCATTCAAATCGTGGGCAGAAATTAGATTTGTTTTTGAATTGAATTATTAATTTGACATATGACCAATTGCAGCTCGTGTAGATTTTACTGAATGATTAGGTTCCGCCACTTGTAGGAAATTTTGGTAAAGCGCCATCTAGCGACACATGCATGGATTAATTTCTAAACTGGGATACTATACCAAACGTATTAAACAGATCAGCTAGTCTCTTAAAGATGTTTACACTTTGAAAATTATTTTTAAGAATGGTTGAATTCCTTGGAATAATTCGGTTTCAAAAATCCTTACGAAAAAAATATCTAATTTTCCGTTTCTCCCGTTACTGCGGTGACAGTTCACACGTTCACTTTTTGACTGACGGTTAAAGGTGTCTAACATTTCCGCGCAAAAAGGCGGAAGAAAGCGCAGGTTCAACTGAGAAGAAAATGCGAAAGAAACGCGGTCCTTTCAGTACGTTTCGTCCGTTCGGCAGATTGCCAAGGGACGTTTGCGACCCACGGAAACCGTAGCGCCAACTGCGACGTCGTGAGCGGAATTTTAAAGGGGACTCGATCATTATAAGTTTTCCGATCCCTGCATCCCTTATTTCTTTCGCCGGCGAGATCGCCGTGGATTTTCATTAATAGCGATAATTGAGGAAGGTGTGGACCCGAAGACGTCCAATTCTCATGCTAATTAAGACCGAGAGGCGCTACATCAGTTCTCGTATTTTCCATATCCAGACAGTTTTTCGACTTGCGCTTTCGGATTTTATTCCCCGTGCGAAAAGTTTCCACTGCGATAATTAGTATTTAGCCGCTAATTTTTAAAGTTCCCGCTACGAACTTGATAATTACTTTTTCGTCGGCGGATCGCCGGGAATAGGAAGAAGAGGTTCATTTTATTGTAGAATTTGCAAACATTAACTCGTTTTTTTTTTTGATAGTCAATTGATTTCATGATTTCTTTAATATTTGAGATATGTTAATATGTCTATAATATGACTTTTGTTGTTTAGGCGTATAACATTTGAAAAAAATAAATAAAGACGTGAAGAAACTTTAAGATCGATACCCTTTGCCGCTTGCGGGCAAGTGGAGGAAACAGCGCCATCTAGCGGCTAGCGGCGCTTTCAGTATTTGTGTAATTAAGATGCGGACAATGAAATAACCGATATCATTACGTGACATCGTGTTAAATGAGTTCAGAGCTAAAAGGGATTAAATACGATAAGGATTTTCAAAGCTTGAATGCTTGTTACATTGTCATCTTTAAAATGGAAACGCGTAATTGATGCGTTAATAAATAGTTTAATAAACTAGAGGAGATAAAGAATAAAGCCATAGACATATATGTCACATGAACAAGCTGAATGGAAACTCTCAACTGGGACGGAGCATTCGCGACAGCTTGAGCTACATAACACGCGTCAATTGTTGAATCCATTTCATACGGACGTGTAACCTAATTGAAAATGTAATATATATTAGACGACTATTATTCGATGAAATTGAGAATGCGGTAAATGCCTGCAGAATTCTAATAAGGACTGACGCATCCGTGGTTGAACGCAGAACTTGGCTGGTGTTCTAACTGCAAATAAAGACATTATCGAAGATCATGGCGGGAAAATCTCATTGAAGTTTGCAATACGTATACGGAATAGTATCATCACCTACGTTAGTCATTTACTTCGCGACGTCGAGACCGTGAAGACACGTTCTCGGGAAGTGCGGAAGTTGCGAAGTAAGTTTGACTCGTCGTTGTTGTTCTCTTCTAGTATCGTCCAAGATATGACGTGCTCAGCGGCTCATGCACGTGACGCACGTACCATCCTATGATTTGCTTTCTGCTTGGTTGACGTTAATGCTTTTCACCTTATTGCGGATATGGGATTAATTCAGTAGAGGAGATAAATAATGAATAATTACAACAATGATTTGTAACAAAAAGAGTTAATTACATTCCAGGCGGTGGCAATGTATATTATTTTCAGAATGAACGGAAAATAAGTGATACGTTCGCAGATAAGTAAAAACGTACGGTCGGTAATAATAATATCGTAACCATAAATAACGGCGAGTTCACGCGAATGAAATGGGGCGTGTGCCAAACATTTGCCAAGTTCTCCCGCGAGCAGGAGCGTTTTATCGCAATTACTAGACCGACAACGCGGCATTGTCGCGGCCTTCGATGTTGTTGAGAGAATAAATAATGATTTATCTGGTCAAGACAGCTTCTGTTCTTGCGCATAACGCGCACACTTAATTAATGAACATCATTATTAAAGAGTTTAGATTATTTTCATATTTTATTTGCTGCTGAAGGCTACTTTTAATAACTCATTGACTTAATTATTTTATAGCAATTAACATAAAATGTAGATATACCGTTCCATTCGCACATATTATGGTAGAAAAATTTTAATCTTGAACATATATGCAATATTTATTCATTTACGAGAGTAACTCAATGTTTACTCCATTAAATTTGGACTCTGTATTGAACTAATAACAATGCAGACGTTATATTGAATCAAACCACTCTAAAAAAAAAATAATAGCCCGTTGTTGTCTTTTTACTGCCAATCAGATGGAGTCTACTCCATTCCGTCCCTTTCCATGGATCATTGTCAACAATTGTCTGGCAACATAACACGTAACTGACTTCGTTCGTTAATTTCAATTAATTTTATTCATTAATTTAAAGTTAATTTTAGTCATTGTATTTTGAGCATACGTGTACTATTTACGTTCAAACTCAAGAGCAATGTCAATGCATGTAAATAACTTCCGAAGCGACCATTGTGGATGAAACGTACATCGCACAAATGTAGGAACGCGTTTCCAATATTAAACCTCCATAATAATTCAAATACGTGTTGACAACAATTTTGCTAAATTTAATTTCGAATTGTGTATTTATGAAAAGATTCTGTGTAATCATAATATATAGGATATAACAAGAAAAAAAGCTTTAGAAACTAGGTACGCATATAAATACAATGATAAAAGGAATTCAGTAGTGGAGAAGCTTGAATGAAATCTATTTCTAAAGCAGGCTCTCATCCCCTTTTCGAAAGTATTGGAAATGTGTATAGATTTCACATTTGCCTTGTGCGCAAAAGCTGTACATCTTCGTTAAAGCCGAATAGTTGAAAAAGTACATGCAAATTAATTTATTTGCCCCAACGTTCCGACGCATGTACATTAATTCCATACTACTTCTGTTTGCCTCGCAGTTTGATTATTCCGCGCCTTTGTAAGGCGAAGCAGACCTAAACATTTTAGGCCAACAGGTACCACTTCGGATGCGGAATGCGAAATTAAAGTGGAAAGTTCGAAGACAGCTTCGGCCGAGATGTACGCGAGATATTCCAAGAAATAACATCGGGTTTCTAGTAGTTAAATAAGAAAGTAACGAATATAGAATGAAGGCGCCGAATGCAACAAAAGGGCGAGCAAAAAAGGAGCAACTAACGTGTTTGGTAGTCGACAAGGGATTTACAATTCAAATGCTTGTTCCCCCCACGATGAAAGAGAAATGTTGAAACAGCTGTAACAGCCGTTCCTTTTGCACCAAAGCCGCTCGTCATTCGTCCTCCAAGTACTTCGGAATTAACTCAACTACTTTCGAGAGCCAAGAATAAAAAAAAACCCACCCCCAAAAATGAACGCTGGAAAGCATCGCGGTAATAACAATTTGGCGCCTTTCGTCGCCTCGTTCTTTGACGTCCTTAATTAAATGTTGGCTGTGAAACTCGGAATTTATAATTACTTTCCTCTGGAAAGAAAACACTTTGAGAGCGGCTCGTCGTTTTATCCGGGGATTTCTGCATCAAAACTAACGTTTACGAAAAAAAGATGCGAACTGCCTGTATACGAGATGCTATACTTATACCTGGAAAATAAGTTTTGATACTGATTTGGACTCGTTATTCGACCAAAATTTCATTAATCCCATGCCGATACGGGTGCCTAAGTCGGCTCGTAAATTAAAATCAATATTCACTCTGACGGACTGTTTAATTATCTGCATATTTGAGTGGTTGTCCGAAGCAAAATTGTAGCAACACACAGAGAAATGTAATTCTTATAAGAGAGGATTTGGAAAATCGCTTTGTACTGCTATCTAAAAACGTGGTGCTGTTTCGCAGCCACTCGTCGGCTCTTGTCAAGTCGTAAAACATGAAAGCTCAGAGCTTTTCGCACATGTACGGCGCGGATTACCCGCATTTCCTCTTCTCTTGCGTGCCTCTTCCGCAACTCCTACAGCAGCTCATAAAATGTTATGAATAATAAAGAGAAAAGCGTTGCTCCCGTAAACCAACGGGAGAACGATGTCGGTACACGGACCGTTCTTATTGTTGCTGCGCACTATCGACGTCTTTCATCGGCTGTTGCAAACGGAAATCCATGTGCATTTTCCAAGCGAGCGAAATAATTTTCCAATTAAATTTAAGAAAATTTCTATAACCGTTAATGGATTCGCTCGAGAGACAATGCTTTCAATCAGACACGTGAAAACTGATAAATGCAATTCTTTACAAAAAAAAAAAAAAAAAAACTTAAATACAAAAGATCACTAAAAACGTTAAAATGATCCGGGTTGCTAATGCAGTTTTCCAACTCGTTAATGAACGTTATTAATTGCACAACACTTGCAGCGAGTTTCACGACACTCGTCTGAAAGTTCTGACTTCGTTTACTCGAAATTAAGCTACCCCTCGGTTTTGCCGGTACAGCGCGACGTGACGAATGAAGTTACAGGACTGAAGTTTCCAATCTTTCTTAGACCCACTCCGACGTACGTAGTAGTCGTTCGCGCGAACCGATGCCTCGAACTAACATGTCGCATACGGTCTTCAAGCTTTCCGGATGCGTCTACTAAGTTTTCGTGGGTGTTCGACATATCGATTACAACAAAGTCGCCTTGTCGAGGTGTAGGAATTTGGAGCGCTCGTAAAAGGATATGGACTGGCACGTTCTGAATCCCAAGTAGAGCGTTAGCCGATATAACCCGACGAAAACTTATCTCTGGTCCGAAATTGCGAATTAAGCGAAAGAAGTCATTTTGGACATCCATCCCATCACTTGAGTCGGATTAAGCGTAGATGCGACGATCGTGGCCGACGACCTTATAACGATACGAGATATAGCACTCGTTGATAAAAATGTACAGTCTCTACTGGTACCCAATAAACTGAATCCCAAAACCACGAACCTGACGAAAATAACTCGGGAAAGCGAGACGAATTCGATTAAAAATGGCTAAAAAGGAATACTATCTAGACGGAAAAAGTAGCATCGCCGCAAACGTTTCCAAGCAGTTCTTATTACCCAGCAGCGTTTTAATCTTCCCCGTTTACGGTGAAGACTTATAATCAGCGAGTATCCCGTGTAGGTACATGTGGCGGCGGGAAAACAGCGAGTAAGCGTGAGGTTGGGAATGAAATGAAAAAATAAATTACTTCCCTGTCTAGCCACCGAGTACGGAAACACCCGCGGTCCTCCTTTCATTTTTCGCATTTCACTTTCTCGTAATTAGTGCGGTTAAATTCTCTCGAATTTTTCCGGCGGCAGTAGAACTGTCAGAATTGTAACAAGAGGCATGTAGATATACATGCAGACTTGCCGCGCATCCAGTGCTTTTACGGAAAACATTCATTTCATGCATTTGCACGTTTCATTGAATTATTTGTTGAAATCATTGAATGTATAAAAAGTACGTTACATAACTATTCACGCGAACTTCTTTGCAAGACACAACGTGATAGAGCCTGGCCAAGTGCCGACAATAGATTCTGGTTTCCATCATTGAACAAATGTTGGCAGATGATCAAATCTGTACTGATTAACTACCAGAATGTACTAATTTTTCGAGTTGAACCAGACATGTCTAAAGGTCTTCATTAGATCCAATCAAGAAAGGATTAAACCTTGTATTCAAGCAGAGAATAGACTTAAACATCTAAAAGAATTCGCAACATGTTGAAGCGATCAATCGTCAATGCTAAAAAAATCCTAGAAATTCTTTTCTAGCATCGATATTATCATAAAATATGTAAAATTATGCTAATGCGATCAAGTAGTATTACGAAGCAAGCAGGAGAAAAAATCACGGATGCGACCAGCGGTTATGGTGCAGAAAGCGTTAGGAAAAAGGTCGCGAAATCGAAACCTTCGTGGCAGTTGAGACGCACAGGAAAGGGAAGTTAGTCGTCTTGTACGCAGTATTTGCCAGAGTGCCGTCGTTCCCTGGGAAACGGTGCTCCTTGCTGTAATGTCCTCCTTTCGCGAAATCGGAGCCTTCGATCGTCGAGGTATTTTCAAACCGATCGACTTTCAGTGTCCGTTTTCCACGTTTTACCCTTCGATACGCGATAAAGTCGTTTAAACCAGTTAGAAATATTGAATCTAGTAAAATTTGCTAAGGTTATAGTTATGCATGTTTATATTTGATATTATGAAAACAATGTCTCGCTGGACAATCATTAGTTGTATGTCTCCAAGTTCAGTATTACCACGCCATTGACGTATCATGGGTAAAAACCTAGTTTCAATCACGGTTAATTAGTTCTTTCTAATTCCATTTATCGAATCTTTCGAAGCCTAATAAAAAAGGTTTGACGGGATTGTGCATTCGATCAAACCGTCAGATAGCGTCATGACGTGGCCTTTGAGGCTAACCTCAACACTTCGTAATAAGCGTAAACAATCGTTCACGTAACTGTGCACGGGCTTGTACACGTGTCGCACTCAATTCCTCGACAGGTAAGATTTCCGACCGAATCAACGTATATTGGATCACGGTGCGGAGTCTCTATTTGCATTGAAAGCGGGTACGTGCCTTATATGCGCAATATAGCAACCGCAAAAACGAGAGGTACGTACAATCTTGTGCTCGGTCTTACACGACGTTTGGAGCTTGGCTGTGGTTGTTTGCAAATAATAATGTGTTATTAGCGTCGCCCCAAAGCAATGCGATAAAGAAGCGCTCTTCATCACGGCGTTTTGCCTCTGTCGTATCTTTTGTTCCATAAACGTTATTCCGCTCGTTCATGCGTCAGGTACTGCCAGATGCACAGTGTTCTCTGCCTTTATTCCGTAGTTGCTGCACGTCACTCCTCTGGTTTACATGCCACCGAGACTTCCGAACCGCTTCGAGAAATTCCGCGGTTCCACGCGCGGTGCAATGGGCTTTTCCCATCCGTCAAGTCGTTGTCAACGTCACCTACAAACGGCGTAACGAGATCATTGATTTCCATTCCAGAGGTGCACGTGCTGAAAAAGCAAGGCGCGAATTCCCGGAGCATTTCGATATTATTACCGTCAAAGTCTGAAAGGCAAAATTGCTATTGTATATTATTGTCATCTTTATAATAGAATATTTTTATCGTATCGTTCGAAAGTCCTCCGTATCATTTCTGACGTGCAAAAGTGTTTGTAGATTCAAAATGAGGAGGAAGATAACCCGCTACTTTTATAGCACTGGATAATGACCAACATAATGCTCGAACGCGTTACAAAATACATCACGAGTAGGCAGCCGGTCGTGCATCCATTAAGGGAATCATTAGTTGTAAATTCTATACGATGACAGATTTCATTATCGTTTCACAATCTCGAATTAATGCCCATTGAAGAAAAACGCGCAAACATTCCCGACGGGCGTAAGTGATCATTCTGAAGAAATAGTTGATGTTGCATTAATTACGCTCAAACTTTTATAAGCTTTGAGCAAAAATGCGCAAACCTTTTAAAGATTACGATTCTACGGACGGGTGCCATTAGTCTGACAGACGTGCACTAAGCGCTGAAATCAACACCTGTAGGGGCCATCAGGGGTAGCGAAGATCCGCGCTGGTGAACGAGAGAAAAGGAGCAAGAATAGGTTACTTTACGAGCGTGAAACATTCACCGAGCCACTGCCGACGTTGTTAATTGCCACCGATATACCATTGCATTCTGTGGTCTTATTTTTTATTATTATTTATTATTTTATGCTTTAACGCGGCCAATTTGTTTTTGTCCGATGCTATTCGTCATTGCTTTGGCTTTTTCATTTGAGACACACAGGAAGGCAACAATAATTACTTTTTACTGGAAGTGACATAAATTTCTAGCGCAATAAAGTCACTCAAATTCATTTTTATTTTAGATTATGTTGGATATTGTTCTTGCACATGAATGACGATTGTATCTGACTTTGGCAATGAATGAAACCAATGTCGAATTGACGTCCATTTTTTTAAAAGTAATTTTATGAAATAAACAATTTAATAAATAGTAGGCATTCGCCAAATGTGAATGTTTCAAGACCAACTGCAACGAATCCATGCAGCTGTACTCTCTGCCTTGAACGAGGTGATTTTATATGAGAATATATAAAAGGGCTTCGGATGCACATGGAGGTTCGAATGTGAATGCTCTGCAAAACTCTATAATACACTAACTGACTTTGAAGTAGTTCTCTTACGCTCATCTCTTTTCGTCTGCTTCTTCAGCCTCAATATATTCCTTTCAAATGTGCTCGCTAGCACATTTGGGTAATATTCTATGCGACATTTCCTGCCGTAGAAATATAACAGTAATAATACTGTGATACAGATTACATCGATTTTTGAAAATATTAACGCAGGGGCTTATTAATTTTTATTTCACGTGGATTAATATGCTTTTTTATATATTACGTACAACTCAATGTACCGAAGTCATCAGAATATTCGATGATACTTATCATGACACCAGTGAATTCAACCGAATTAAATCATATTGAATAGGAGATTAGTCAATACCATACTTCTTGTTCGAATTTCGTTCGTAGTGTTTCCATTATTCTATTAAAAATTAGTATAGAATTGAGTCGTGATTGATGATCATTGCGTTCACGGATGATGAATCTGATTTTCGACGATGTTGGTGACAATCTTCAGAATTTATTTTTATATATAATACAATGTTTATATAATTATGCATGCAATGTGTACAAAATTTCAGAATTTAACTACAATACTCAATTGAGCACACATTATACCTTTTAATTAGTTTACGAGTGCATTTGCTATAGCACGATTTCGTCGCACCAAACTTGACAATATATGAATGTAATTTCTGTAGTAAATTGTAATGGGCGCTCTTTTATACATTATACAGTCAAACGTAAAGTAACAACTATGTAATCTAAATCCTAAATAGCACTTGGACGTCTATTTTAGGTCCATCCAAATTTCTTCCAAACAGCACGTAACTCGCAAGGAGGTCTCATTCATGATCTTCGCACTAAACCTAAAAAAATAAAGAATAGTTAAATAAATAATTAAAAAATCAATTTTTAAAAATTATTTATTTTTTTTTAATTTAAAAAAAAAAAAAAAAAAAAAAAAAAAAAAAAAAAAAAAAAAAAAAAAAAAAAAAAAAAAAAAAAAATTGACAGGAATGGACAAACGAGATGCGATACAATTTCATCGTCGGTCAGTGCGATAATCGCCAGATCCGCAGGAGTGTACCTGCGCCGAGAGCGAGCCCATTGTCCCGTTACAACAATAGCTAAAGCGTCGCGAACTTGCTATCAAAGCAATCGATTGTGTTTGTTGCGCAAAGGCAAGTTTCGACCAACGGTCAACCGTCAGCGGCAAACCATTCTTAGCGACATTGCAAGGCTGACGACATTGGTGCGCGGCTGCAAACGATCCGGTCACGCATTCACGATTAAGATTACAATTCATCGTAGGGATACGGGCGAAATGATTGGATATCGCTTGACTACGTGTGTACAATCGATAAGTGCATGCCGGACTTAATTGCCGAGTAAATATAGCAGGTTTGCATTCCATGGAGAGAGGCGAGAAATTTCATCCGGTTTGGACGTTTGCGTACACACACACATATATATATATATATATATATATATATATGTGTGTGTGTGTGCGTGTGTGTGTACAGGACGACTGTGTATTTATACTCCGTGGGGGGACTAAATTTAGAATTTTGATTGAGTTTGATTTGATTGGTTTTCGCTGTTTGTACGAGCCTCGAAGTTGCGGGTGATTCGACGAATGCTGATGCGCTTAATTTTTATTAAAGTTGGCGCATACTCTTATCAAACATTCCATTTTCATTTTACGCATTCGCAAACGTCACGATTTTTTAAAAATATTTGTTAAGAATGTCTGTCGTAATTTCGTGAATATGAATTTGAAATGATTCGGGGGTCATTACGCTTACGTAACGCAAAATTGAAAGTATCGAATTACTTTTTATTAAGATCCACATAACATAGGGGTACTTAAGTATACATGCACGTCCATGAATTATTTACTACAGACAATTTCGAACGCGGTACCAAATTATACTGCAGATTGTATTGAAATATCTGTCTGCGAAACTTACAGGATTTTATTTTTATTATACATTTTCTGTGGAATTTAACAAATTACGATTCATATGCAGGAGTTCATTTGATTGCAACGAATTAATGAATTAACGTACGTTTACAAACACCGTTAAGATATGCATATACGATAAATTATTACGGCATCAAATTTTTTGTTAAATTTTATACCAACAAGAAAACAAGGATAATATTTGTTTTCAATAATGAAAAATCGAATGGCGCGTAATTGAGATTGAACCCTTTCCGGTTTCTACGTCGAAACTTGTCAGGGGAGGTCAAAAATTCAAAAATTCCTGCTTAAGTTAAATGTACATCTGCTGCTAATTGAATTAATTACTGAGCGGATGAAATGCTACTTTGAAATTCACGGTTTGAACCGACGTCAGCGAAAAGACGTTCGGGAAATTAATAATAACTTTGCTAAAGACCTTTCGCTTCGGCGTCGCGTTAATCACTGTAATGAGAATATTGTTGCGTGTAAAATTTGGAACAAAATGTAGAAATGTGAAAGAATTTTAATTTTATATTCTTCTTTCCGCTACATCCCGCGTGGGAATTTTTAATTTGGGAAGAAATGTGGGAAGAAACTATATGGGATAGAATATGGGCAAAGCTTTAATATACTATGGGAGTTGCATATTTTCTTCTTTCTCCAATGGACATCCATACACTGGGAAGAACTATGCATAATAAGGTATTGGAAAAATTGTGTAAAATTCTTCCAAATAATGTTTCTTACTTTGGCTTTTAATTTGGGAAAAAAGTATAGGAAAAGGCTATGGGATAGAATGTAGGCAAAGCTTAAAATAGCAAAGGAAATCCTTATTCGTCATATGCTTCTTAATTTGTTAAGAATTGTAGAATCTGTGGTATTGAAGCAGAGAAACAGGAGATTCTTTCCTGATGACTAAATATCCACCATTTTTTCAAAGCTGTGTTGTATTGACGTAAAAACTCGGCTGTTTGGGTAATCGATGGTTCTTCGGATCTTTATGTACCGGGAAAGAAAAATAGTCGTGTGGCGGCGGGCCGGAAATGTAAAAAAAAAGACATCACGTGCTGGAAAAACCACGAACGATCTTACACATAACTTATAGTAGTTGCAGATGCGGCGCCGTTTCCCTTATAGATGTTAGCGGGCTCTACTATAATTTTTACCCTCTTCGATTCTGCATTTTCTTTTATTCGATTTTTACGAATTTATACTATGTAATTGTTAAAAATTATACTTTTCTATTAATTTTTACTTTGTATTATGTATTTTTATATTGTATTTTTATTGTATTATGCATGCGCGTATGCATGTGGTTTTCAGCAGTGTTGATTTTTACAAATAATGAATATTGATGATGTATACGAAATGTGGACAGAAATTATAATTATATAGATTTATATACGCCAGTTGGATTAATTGTCACTAATCGAGATTATCATTTTAAGATATCGTCGTATTGTTGAAGTAATAGTAAGACGTGACATCTTTAAACACTTTTTATCAACCCTTCATGAACTCCATTGATTATATGAAACTGAAATGTATTAAATATTTCTATTTCCATATATATTAATGTGCTACTTTTTATACGTGTTTGGTATTCCCTCACAGAAAAAAATATGTTCGGTGTCCGAAATGACACCCAATTGGCACCCAATTTTTTTAGTGTTTACACCCATTTTTTTAGTGTTTACACCGACTTGGGTTGTTCTTATTGTTCGGACCCCGAACAATATTTTTTGGTGTACATTTCCGTAAGGGATGTTATTTTTTAAATATTTTATTCAATATTTGGGATAACTTTTCATATTTTGATATGCACGTTTACAAATCGATGATGCGAAAGGCAATGTCTTTGATGTATACAGGCTATATAGACTTTTTAAATATCTGGGAAATGTAAATAAACAACACAACTACGATATACATTTGAAAATTTATTGATTTGTTGTTTGTTTATATAATGTAAGTTCAGTGACCGTGATTGTAATGTAGTCTGTAATAGATAAATATTTATATTTTATACGATTTCCAGGTCTTTCACAGGAATTAGCCAAGCAAAAATTTTGCGCATACGTATGCGTAAAACGGTGCGCAAAATCGAATTTTACGCATACGTATATCAAAATAGTATTTTATGTTACTAGTGCGTAAAATTCGAATTTACGTACAGGTACTGAGCGGCAGAGACGAGTGGCCGGCGAAGCTTATTTAGGAAGTGCGTATTTAGAATCCAATTTTTCATTGGTTTCACTTCATTCACGTGGTCCTCTACGAATTCATCATGCTGCACCTCGTCGATCTCTTGGAAGCAGTGCAAAACGGATTCAATTGACGAATTATTTATGAATATGTCAGCAACCATCCTTTTAACAACATCGTTGTATAGTGTGTATACTATACATTAAATACAATCGTCTTATGTATTCACATTATAAAGATATTCTTATTTTATATACAGATGACTTCTAACCTTTCAATAAACATTTTAAATCGTCATTTGTTAACTGGTCACTAATTATTCTACAAACTGTGCGTGGCAACCTAACTGATGAAAAGTCGTCCATTAAAACATCTTCGCAATCGTCGAGCAAGGATTTTCTAATAAAAGCCATTTTATACGACCTCTCAATTGACGAATCATTTATAAATATATCAGCAACCATCCTTCTAACAACATTATGGTTGTATACTAATGTACGTTTGATTTGTACGTGCTTCTTACCTCGCATCCCAGACAAATATTTAATTTTATTGAGGTCAGACAGCGCCTTCTCCGAGATTATGCATTTCCACTGCAAAAGTAGTCGTAACATTTTTTCCGATTTATACCGCCATTGTTTAATGGCATTACAAATCGGTGTATTTCCCCATTTATCCGTCGCGTCAACATCAGCGCCACGTTTCAACATTAAAACTTCCGTGAATGGCTGCAACGTGTAACGCAGTTTCGTTAAAATTTGGGAGGCGATAAATTACATCAATATGAATCAACAATTGTCCAACAACATCGTGGTTATCTTTAATTACTGCAGAATGCAGTACGCTATGAGGGCTACGATCAAACATTTGAAAATCATAACCGTATTCGTGGAGTAACGCGACAATGTCTTTCGGACCATAAGTCACCAAATGATGCATCTCCGTGCGACGAGACTCGTTCGTGGGATCAATTCTATATCCTTGTTTAAGCAGTAATTTGGTTATTTTGTAAAGTGCATCTTTACCGTCCACTATTCTATTTTGGTTACATCCCTACCGTATATTTTCCAAACGTTTAATTCCTTATTCAGAATTTAACGTTCTTATATCCCAGATGATAATTATTTGACTGTAGGAAGTAAAATACAGAAAAACAAAGATAGGTACAATACATCAGCATACTGTGATATGCGGAAATGATGATATTACTATAAACATTTATAAAATAGGCTCCAGATTTATTATACAAAAGAAAAAAAGTATATATTCCATCAATTATTATTTATTGCATTAAATTCCAAAAACACTATTTGCACTATTCTCTCAATCCAGAACGGTAAAAATAATATAATATTTAAAAAGAAGTAAGTGCACTCATGAAATGACATGCATCATTAAGTAGAATTAAATAAAACTTTTTAACAAGCTACAAAATGATGTCGAGTAGTTAAAAAAGGTCCAACGTTGCTAATTATAAACTGTCATTATTACCGGTAAATATAGATCTCCAAAGGTATTGCAATAAGGTACCGTTAATGCTGGTGTGTCAGTCACTTAAATCGACCACTTTCCCTTTCGCCGGACTAACGTGTCCACTCTACAAATCGGCTGACGCGTCGATAGCGAGGGCAGAATTGCACAAATTGAAGTTCGAATTGGTTCCACTTTACTTCCCACGTTTAATGCCGTCTGATTACAGAATAAAAAATTGACCTTTGGAAAAGAGTATTGCTACGATTAAGCGTTAATTTATAAATATACATCAATCCGAAAAGTTTTCGTATGCAAAGACTATCTCGAATTAGTGCTAAACCTAATTAACCTTGTGAATTATCTTTAAGTACGTCTGGGTAGATTTGTGTGGATTTTGATAAAAGCTGATTTGCTGAAAGCTCATCGAAGTAAATTTTAAATTATAAGTAAATTCATTAAAATGAATCTTTCATGATCCAAGTCATTAGCATATGTTTTACATAGCAAAACAGTCAGTTGATAAAAAATTGTTATCCGACGTTTCGACAGTCTATGCTGTCCTCATCAGGGATATATACATAAAACGGCATAAAACTCATCGAAGTAAGCTTCGAATCGATTAAGTGGCATTTTCTTTCCTAGAAAAATATGGTCTCGTTTATTGTAACTTTTTTAAAACACCTTGATGTAGTTATTTTGATAATTTCTTTATTTTAAGACATGAAACTTGATAAGATGGTTTGATCAACAATATATACGTTTCGGTCATCATTGTGACCCTCTTCAGATTTATTGAAAAATATACAAAAATAATATGTAAATACAATTTTGTTCAATGTTTACAACATGTAATAAATATGTAATAAATATGTAATAAATAAATAAATTCAAATAAAAATACCTTAAATGTTTCAAAAATATTTCTTCTATTACATTGTGAACTATCTATATGTATATTATAACTGAAAGAAATCATGTCTAACACTATTTACATTTGTAAATAAACATTTGTTGCACGCTATATAAGAAAATAAACAGAATTGATGTGATGGTATTCAAATTTAAAAAATTTAAAATTGTAATAAACTTAAATATATATCAGGTAATCTTGATTTTTCAAATTTTATGTTGATTGCATTGTTATTCTTCTGAATGTAATAGTTTTCTAAATGTAGTCTTTTACATGCATTGCTTTCTGTAGCTAAAATTTTGATGTTTTCATAATCATAACGATGGCCTGTATTAATTCTGTGTACTATTAATACTGTATAATTTTTTTCATCTTCCAAAATATTTCGTTTGTGTTTATTCATTCTATTTTTCAGTAATCTTTTTGTTTCTCTTATGTAAACTGCATTGCATTGTATGCAATGTATTTGATAAGCAACATTTTTAAGGTGATGTCTGTCTAATTTATCCTTTAGCGGCTTGATACCACAAATGTTTGTATTGATTAGTTTATGTACAATTCGTATATTATTTTTTTGTAGTGAACTTTTTAATGTTTCTGATAGACCTTTGATGTATAGTAAACTGACAATTTTTGTACATTCTAGTTTATTGTTATTTTGTAATGTGTTATGCATTTTGTGTACTCTTCCTTTGATGCAATCATTGATAATATAATCTGGATAACTATTATTGCGTAAAAATGTTTTAACTAGTTGTAAGTTTTTTCTTCTGCCCAATTTTTCTGGACTGTATGTTAAAACTAATGGAGTCCAAAAAAAAAAATTGCCATAAACTGGTTTTATTTTCTCCCAAGGGTGAGCTTGGCTGATTTGAATTTTGCAAACCCACGAAAATCGAGTAAGTTTTTACATTTTCTTCGATAATATGAAATCCGTCATTTTGAATATTCAATATCCTTTATCAGGTTCAATTTAATAATCAGAGATCCCGCGGATACCCCTGTTTATGCAATTTCGTCTCGGCTGAATGACTTTTTGCATTTTGGTCTACTATTTTACATCCGCCATTTTGGATTTTAAAAATCTCAGGATATATTCGTATTGAGCAACGTCAAAAACTCAGCACATATATTTTTATCTACATAGGTACAGTTCTTCTGTAATAAATGAATGTATCATACAGAAAACATCTTTTTTTTGGATTCATGTTTTTATATAAAAAATACAATAATTACTTTTATAATAAACGTAATAAACATAATAGTTGAAGAAATAGATTTAAAAAAATGCACGAAAATCTATGTTTTAGTTTCTGAATGGGTTAATCATCATAAAAATTAATCACGACAAATGTAAAAATCTTGCGACCAAGGTGTGTAAGGTGTCGTCGCTATATTTTGCGACTGCTGCGGATGACTAGGAGAGCCACCAGCTTCGGTCAGTCTGAAGATATTCAGCTTCCAAGTCTAGTTCCAGCTGCGACTGCGTTTATCTATGTGGACTATTAATCTTCATCCGGCTGCAGCGCAAAAGTTCCTCGAACTCATTTCCCTGATGTAATGCAGCCGGACCCCGAGTTATGCATTATTGGCCGTTACTAGATCAGAGTCCGAGTTACGTCACGATGTGACATGCGAAACAACGACTGATCGTTCTTTTGATTCTCGACGTGCCCGCTCCACACACTCCGAACGAGTTTCATTCTTTGTCAGGACGAATGACCCAGAAATAAATCCACTGGGAATTCCAACAGTGCGAAAGTAAGTCAAATTATTGCGTCCCAGATTAATAGTTAGTCGTATTTTTGCTGGGCAAGTACGTATTAGTACGATATTTTACGTCTGATTGCATTATGTTACGGTGTAAATAAGAAGCGATGTCAAAGAACGCTCACGACAAGAATATTTCGTAGAATTAATGCCTTAAAAACCCCATATATAGAAGAAAGTTTCAAGCGATTCTAATCAATTTTTAAATTCGGTCGCCATATTGGATCCTCACGTTTCGAATTATTGATATATCATAACTCATTTTTTGTGTATGTAATGTACCATAAATATCGATCATGTAAATGAACGAACTGGATGAACTGAAATAAAAAAATAACTAACAAAAAAAAAAAAGAAAAACATTTTCCAACGTAGAAAGCCAAGTGATTTCAAAGTGGGAGGTCCATGCGACTTCCCAGCAGCAAACAAAATACCTGTAATTACTCGAGTAAAATATGCAAAGCGTTCACCGTTTACTTTCTTCTTCCGAACATTATGCGAAAATAAAGAAATAAACACTTTCGCGTGAAACGCGGTAATATCTTTATCTTGAGGCGAGTATTTCCTTGGTACACATAAAAAACGCGACGAAAATTCGTGACATCGAGAGCGGAGAAACCGATAAAATCGTGACCCGAGTGAAATTCGCCCTCGGGTCAATATTACACGTGTTTTTTTTCCCCGATAAAGCATTCGATATCCTTGCAAGGTACAGCCACTCGACTGCTCCAAGTACCGGATAACCTTTGCCTGGGTGTAATAACCAAGACTTTGAAAAAAAAATCATGTTTTCGCAAGCAATTAAAAACTATACCGCATAATTTTCGCACGGCCATGTCGGTGAATGAACGTCCCCGCCGGAATTTAATCGTTGTCATAGAGGACATACAATACGATTTCACTCGTAGTAATGACAGGCTTAATTATATCGTTACGCATAAATTCGACTTAGTAATCCTCGCGTTTGGAATACGGGTTGTCACGGCGCGCCATGTCCTCGGAGAACAAACTCCCGAGACTTTCGTAATGAAATTCCGAAAGCGCTTTGCTGTCTATTATAAATTTATAATGATACTTGTCACGGATCGCTCAAAGTTACGTTTGCAGATAAATATCGGAGGTATACGAGCCGACGTCGGCAACACCGAGGCATGTAATGAGCTGATAATGAGATATTTAGCATGTGTGACCGGAGGCGACGAAAGGGTGGTGCCAATACGTCTGGCCAGACATCATTGTGTTTCAATGCGAGCACTTTAATTGCAGGGAACTCTGACCACGAAGTCTAACGAGTTATTATCCAGCTGAGCTTAAACCCTTCAGCATATTCCAAATTAGGAATTAGAGATTTTCTTCATCAGGATGGTCGAAGAAAGCCACGTGCAGAGATAATTGAACGATTGCAAATTTGCAGAACTGAAAATCGGGAATATTCTGGTTTCAAGAGCGATCGCGGTGAATTCCTTGAGGTTATGCAACCGGGTACAAAAACAAATTTATGCACTACGGCGTCGAGTGCTCATGCCTGTCACCTAAAAAAAATAAAAAAATAAAAAGAAAGACCGGCGCGTAAACTCTCGCGCTTTTCGGCGCATACAGCGACGCGTCGCATTCCGTTACAATAAATCTCCGAAACCGATCTCTGCCTTCGCTTACCCAGGAAGCCGTAATTCAATGCATCCTATGGCCGGGCAACGGCGACACATCCCGATTCTGCCTTTTACGACTGTATCTTCACTGTATTATCAGTGAAACTCGAGTGAATAATATTAATTCTATTCAACTCCCGAACAAATGAGAAATTGCAATGAGCGGCATGATAAATAAGATATACTTGGAATTGCTATTACAATTTGTAAATATTCGGTATTGTTCACCCAAATGGCACAAGTATGTGCAGACCGGGCACAATTGTCACTGGCGAGGACGTCCATGGAACTCACATTATGTACGTCCATAATAGAACTTAGACTGGGCGTGCATTGATCGTGCATTGTACGTGTGAACCTGGACATCCATTATTCGTACATATCTAAAAATCCAATGGACGAAAATTTGACAAATTTAGGATGTCCAGTCCTAATTGGAATTGCATGTATTCGAAACGAGCAGATTTTTAACTCCAAATGTAGTTGTTTCACTATAATGGAAGAGTGAGATCTCACTCCAAGGAATTTAATGAGTAATGGAGTTTACGATAGTGTATTATTCTCACCTTCAGTTAAAGTACTTGACATATTCAATCGTGCAATAAAGTGATTCCGAATTTTCCATGATCCCGAGGAATTGTAAACGTCGCGGCTTATGCCGTTTCGTGCTATCGCCATTGACGAAAGCGTCTGTAAATGCGCCCTTGACGACTTAGGAAGTAAGCCGCTTTCGTTCCCATTGTACTGCCGATATTGGAGTGTTTAAAGCGAAGAGTTGAAACTGATAAGACACACGACACGACGCCACGAAACTGCAATGCATAGAAGCTTCCGAGGGAAACGTTGACAAAGGGAGAAACCCGTGTAAGTTTTACACTTTGCCACAGACGCATGCGAGTCACGACTGTAAGGTCGTCAAGTGCGACGCTTAAAGGGCTGCTTTACGACTGGCCATTTTATGAATTAATCTCGTCGTCGTTAAACCGAGTAAACTCCCTGCCGATGTTACTGTATACGTGACGGCAAGGCGCATTTCTTGAGACCGCAAATTTTATTATTAAGGAACCACGTAGGTATTTAGGACGGTAAGTGACCAGCTTAAATAATAAAGTACTCGATTATTCTGGATGATGATAGTTCTTTAGACACTTCGACCCGCACCGTAGGTCGGACGAAGTATTGAATTTGGTCATGCTGGCAAAAAAAATTACCCCCTATTTTTTCATCAAATGTCCACATTTCAGACTATAAGGATCCCAGAAATCGAATAAAAAAAATTGCGGCGTCTTGTACGTACGTACGTACACGGAGCCCCCTGGTGGGGTTGGCGGCCGAAGGCCGCAGGGGCGAAGCCCCTAGTTTTTTATCAGTTTTATTATCCATCGTTATACATAATTTTTTTCTACTTAAGTAGAATTACTAAGATTATTATTAAGATGAATTCATCTTCATCAATAAGTTAATGGCCTCCACTTTTCAAACTCCATTACCATCATTACCGTTAATCTGTCGCGTTACTTATATTCATCCACTTACACCATTAAATTTTTAGAAAATATTTTCGCTGCATGACGCATTACGGAGCTCCCGAGGATTCGTCGTTACAATTTTCGGCAACCGGAAACGGAATTTAGCGGTGTCCTACTAGGTGAGTATCTCGCGATTGTCATAGTTAGTTCCCGCGCGCCGCAGTCCCGTGTGAGTCGGCCCCAATCACAATTCAGCAGAAACTACTAAGTGACGCTTTTCACGAAGACGCGCTTCATAGCAACAAAGTTCTCCCAACAATTCCCGCTGCACTCGGCACAAAAGTCTCATCTTGCAACGAAATCTCAGCCTCGATCGAGCTGAAAAGGAGCGTTCTATCCTGCGTGAGCGTCGCGACGCCGCCGTTGTTTAAACGAATTTCCTGCACTTTGATTACTTTCTTTTGACGGCGGATTTCAGCAGAGATTTTTATCTCCAAGTATTCGGTCCACTGTGCGGCAGCATCTGACAAGAGTGCTTTTGAACTTTTAAGAAATGTCGAATTTTCTGATTGCCGACTGTAACACGGCTGAAATAAGTTTTACTTTAACGCCGCACCTCTATTTATTTGGGAATGCAACCAAGTTCAATACTCCAACATGAAAAATGTATGCACGCATGTACAGGACCATGGAAAAAGAACACTTTGTATTGGACTGCCATATGTCCATGAACGTATGTATATAGAATTAGATTCTGGATCCAGTGCAGTCGTGAACAATTAATTTGGAAAGCATCAAGGCACGATCTTAATTTTGCATGCCCTTCTTACATCAACTCTCACTAATGTATGCATACATTCCAATAAAATGGGTTTCTTCAATATTTTTGTTTTTCTTACAATAAGTACAAAGAATAAATATACGAAGGAATGCCAGAGAGAAAAAAATAATGTCTCAATTTTGCACTTGCTCCAAGGGTAAACCTCGACCCAAATCGATGACATTCCCCGCGTGCACGCACGTGAAGTATTTACGACACCATAATCGCGGTTTCCGAGTCGTACTTGCACGATTGGAGGCTGATCTTGAAGTGCGGTCACTGAGTTATCGAGCTAAAAAAAACGCGTGCGTTAAACCGCACGTACGTGCGTGTACTTGATGTATAAAATGCATTCATTCCCTTTAGACGGTTCCCCGTCTCTTCTCCCTGAATTATCCTCCGTCACTGTTCCAAAGCTGACCGGTGAAACCGCGGATGATTTTAAAATCCCGTAGGAAAGCGTTCTCGAATGACTCAGTGCCTGTCCATTATGGAATACCAGAGGCTTTGTGAAAACTTTGCCGGAAAGCTTGTCTCATTATTTTCCGTTGTTTCCATCGTGTCACCTTTTTTTTGGCCTCATTTGCGCTCGTTTTTAGTTCATACGCGGTGTTTCCTTTTCCACGTTCGTTACAGTTGCAAGTTGTATTTTTAAATAATCGTCGAATGATTCCGATTAAATAGACTAAAATGTAGTCTGTCTAATCTCCTGCTCGATTATTGCTTTACCGCTGAACCTTTGAAGCCGCTTTTTTTTGTTGAATTTGCGGCTTTTATTTCCTGCCTCATATGTCGAAATCGTGACATTCAATTTCCTTCGCTCGGAGGAACGGATGGAAACGAGGCTGACGTGTTCGGCTACTTTATAAATGAGCAGTTCTTGTCGATTTATTGTACTTTATTACCGTTGTGTGACGCCTACGTCCGATATCTCGCTAAACCCCCGGCAGTAATGTAGCAAATGCTCGATTTTTTTTTATCTCGTTGTCGATTAAGTTGGTAATATAGATTCAATTTCATCCCAAGTGTATAATTGAAGTCTCTCGTAATGATCTGGAATTATTGTAATTAATTTCGCGTCACATATATACGTAGAATTATTGTATGCATTTTTTTTGTTAACTTTTACAGAAATTAATTAACATTGAATTCTTTTACCGTTTCGAAAACTCGGCTTCCATTCACTAAACCGGTAGCGCGTTGAGAAAAATTCGCAACCATAATTAATCCTCGTAAAAACGCGTGGGGCAAATATCAAACACGTCGACGCTGTATATTCGATGCCATATGATCAATATAGCGCGTAGGATGTCGCACGGCTTCTTACGCAACTTTAAAAGCACTAACACTTTGCAGGACTACTTCCTGCCTCGTAAAGAAATCTTACCTCAGCCGGAAAGAATGAGATTATGTAGATGTCATTGCTCTTACTATGAAACGAATTTATGAATGGAATTTACATCTTAGAAGCTGTACAATGAGAGATAGTATAATTTAGTAGAGAATAAATTTCATGGAACAGTCACGGTAGCTGTTATCTATTTGCAATTTGTAAAGGGTCATTATTGCGAAACTCAAATTGCGATCCACTTCTGTCGACTTGCTGAAATCGAGAGTTTTGCAAGCAAGTGTTTTCGTGAATCACTTTCACTTCTAGGTGATCCGATTCTGCGGGAGTGACCTTATCGAATACATTGTAGACTGATAACTATATGTCATGTTTCCACATGATTCGATGTTCTTGATTAGTCCAATTTTCGTTCATTCACTGGTTATTAACCCAATATCAACCTCAAACGTCCATTTTAACCAGATTGTCAATTTGAATTTCTTCTCTCCAATGTCCACATTATACCATGAAAAGAAATACTCGTGTAAACATTTTTACTAGAGCATCAAATTCTTCATAGCAGAAGTTAGACCATCATCATTAATCAAAGTTATAATCCAAAACAATCTGACTCGGGAAAGCCACGGTACATTTGAAGCACAATAAAAAGGAGAAACATTTTGCTGGAAAATAAATCTATATTGTCTGTAGCCTGCTTTCAGGAATGAAGCTTCTTGAAAGCACCTTAAGCCCTTCATTTAAAGGCTCCACGCGGAAGTGTTGCAACGTAAACCCTCCGAGAAATTATTACGGATGGTACGAGCCGTGCTGAGTGGGCTGTAATGTGGGATATTGATAGACCAGGGTAATGAGAACTGGGTGTCTTGATGGCTACGACCGCTATCAGCTCGAGTTTGCTCGCAAACTTACAAAGCCCTCGCTTGCACGCATTACCGCCGTTGAATTGTAGCATTGCATTCTACGGTGCAACACTGAGTGCAAATGTATGCCTCCGTTCTCGTAAATGCAATGAACACAATCACGCACGTGGCAGGAGGCTTGGCTGAGCGAGTTACTGTAATTCTAGCTCGATTTCGACCTCGCGAGGAATGGGACTGCGGTGACTTCGTTAAGTTTTTAGTTATGGACAAAACTGAATTAATTACTTTAATAGCATTTAGTGTCCTGATGGCTGAACTCTGATGACGTGTTTATGATGATGATGTTATTCTTCTCCGGTTCATTTGTTGTGTTTTCCTTTGTCCTATTCTCATAATTTTTTTTTTTTTTTGCCACAGTAAGATATCCTTTATTATTATAACGGTATCACTAAACATACTTTAAAATGTCGACATTATTGAGAAATTATGTCTGTGGTTATGTTTTCGCATCATTCATTATCATTGCCAATTAATAATAAAGGATGCCAAGAAATTAAACGGAATTAGCCTCTTCTTTAAGCTTTCTTCAGTAGATTATTTCAACTTGAAACGTAGAGATTGGAATTAAACCGAAGGAGCAGTAGACGTCCGTTTCACTATTCCAGTAGTAAACCCAAAGACAAAGACCGACGAGCATCTCCACTTGAAAAGACGGACTCCACCGGAGAGGCTTATACCGTGCTGTACAGTCAAGCCACATTCTAAAATGTAAAGCATTTCCAAGTAATGGGATTCTTAATCCTTTTCGAATGAATGTAACGTATGTAACCAAACTTTATAACTCCGTATAGTTGGATTTTATATTTACTATAAGGATACGAGGAAAATTATAGGAAAGACGAATCAATTGTAGTAACGACGAACGAAGCTGCACGTCACTTTTGACAAGGTTTATTCGGTATTTTCTGTTTTGACATTTGCTTTTATTTTTCGTATTGTTTTTTAGATATTATCTCTATAATACGATATTTGTGTTTTGTAAAAATTCATATATTTTATAAATTTTCCATTGAATACATTCTTCACTCTTTTTTTAATCTTTATCTTTTTTTTTCAAATAATGTAAATACAGATACCTGATGTCTTACTAATTCTAATACCATGTTGCAGTCGCATTTTTGGGTTAACAATTTAGATTGACTAGAATCACAGAGAATAAACATTTTAAGTAGCTTCATTTATCGCGATCAAATGCTTGTTGCCCTGACCATTTCTGGTCCTCTTATAAGTCACTAATTCTAGCTTCACGATGAACGAAGATGTAAAATTAGAACTATAGTCATAAGACTTTCTTTCAAAACCTTTGAAATCCGACTAGAATTAGTCAACACTCTTGCTGCTCATCATCTAACTATTTTGGTCTTCTTGTAAGTCATTAATTCTAGTTTCACGTTGAAGATGTGAAATAACAAAAATTATTTCAGTCTGACAACAATTAGTCAGATTTATAAGTCGCTGTCAAGTCATTGTTCTTATATTACGAATATAATATAGTTATGGTTCTTGTATGTCACAGTAAACAAGAATGCAGGACAAACCATTTCAAAAGTAAAACGAGACTAATTAACTAGCATTAGTCAGCAGTCGGGACTACCTGAAATTAACACCATCGTCACTTTCATAACCAATAATGCGATTAGCAATGTACTGCTTAAGATTTGAAAACTCTTAAATCATTAGCTGATACTTTACTAAACTAAGTCAGTTATACATTACAGTGTTACGATAAAGAATAGTCTAGAATGCACAACATTTTAAACTTGACTAAAAGAAGTCGGATTTCTGACTTGTGCGTAATAAAACTTCATTCTACGTCTTTATTATTATGCTAAAAATACGCTGCTTAATTATTTAATATTTCAAGTTGCCTGATAATTCTCTCTTTTATCAGAAAAACAACGACATGGAAAAAAGAATTATCTTAAGTCTGACTATAAATAGTCAGTGACTAGAACCAGACCTAAAGAATCTCAATTTTACATATTATTCAATATAAGCGAACAATGAAGTTACATCTTAAGACTTTAATATTTTAGTCGTTAGCTAGGTATAACTCGTTTTGTCATAAACAAGGATGAAGAATAGATAAAACAAAGTCCGACTATAATTAGTCTGAAGAATGATATAAAATATATTTCAATATATCGCCATTTACCACTATAAAACGTTATTACTTAGCATTTATTAATCATAGCCATATTTGCTGTGGTTATGAAGTTTATTAGTGAACGTATTTTATAGTAAATACATGTGATAGTTTCTAATGACATAGTTTGAAATCTGACTAAAATTAATCAAACTTTTTAACAAAGCATCATTAAACTTCAATTTTACATATTATTTATACATGTCGAAAGAACAATCAGTCAGACGTAGGACGATAATATCTAAATGTTCATTCTATATCTTGATTAACTAAAATACGTATTTTATTGCTTTATAAGTCCGACAACATCTTTACAGAGGAGCACTAGTCGGTCATCAATATCCGACTACTTTACCAGAGTATTATTATTGATAAAATGTATTGTTGCTATGGCGCTTTACTATTTATTCTTTATTGAATGTCAATAAAAGCAAATAAAATATTTCATTATTTTTGTTTTTATTTTATATTTTGTCTCCCGTTAATTTCGTCGTTTATTTTCGTCGCATGGTATGTTCAATGACATTTTTATCTACAGAAGTGATTAGACGATTAATAGGAATAAGAACAACACACACTTTCAGTATTTTTTTACCTCGTGGAGAAAGGCGAGATGTATTTTATCTCGCTTTACGCGTAATAAAAACAAAAAATAACGCCAAGAAACGATCAGTCTCCAGAACATGATGTAAGTAGCGACATGTTTCCATACACATTATCGACAGTAAAATCCTGAACACCAAATACGCCGATTTACGTCGGAAACGCCACTTTCTGAGACTACAATAAGCCAAGTAATGAAACATTCTGGGCTAAAAGTGTTCCGTGCGCGAAATCCACATAAATCTTATCGGAAGTCCATAAATACGTTAAAAATGCCGACAGCAAGCGGATTTTTAAAGCTGCTAAGTCCGGCCGGCAGATATACCCCTCTGATTTATACAACCCGTAACATCGATCTCTCGAGAGCATAACTCCTTCTCTCGAATAATGCGTAAACGTGTAAAACAATCTCTCTGAGCGTCGTTAACGCCACGCTTGATTTTATACGACATTCGCGATGACGACGGGGCAACGGGGGCAGGGCGGGAATTACTCGCTTTGCGCCTTACATCCGTGAACGCCGAGTGAAATCGCGATGGGACTAAGCGAAAAATACACCAACACACAGATGCCGTACGAGATTTCAGCAGCCTCAGTGCATCGGAGTTTGGCCGTGATTCGGTTTCGCGTCCTTGTGATAAAGTGCCATCCAGCACGCAGGTCCTTCATGGAGTTATCGTCGAATGAAAGAATCGAACGAGCAAGTTCTTAATTAATTCCTTTGATCTTACGTTGTACCGCTTACATACTCGAATCTTTTCATCAAGTTGATAATTTCGTACCTCGCGAATGTATCGTTTCAATCTTTTCGAAGAAAAAAAGATCACGTCACATTTTTGACAATTGTTGATTGTGTAGTTGATATATCAATATATCGACGTGAATATTCAGTATTCAATGACGAATCGCGAAAGTCACAGTTTGTCATCTCACTTTTCAAACGATACCTTTCGTGTGATATCGCTCGACGATACATTTACTACGCGAAAAATGTCTATGGTTGCGGGTACGTATAGCGGAAGAATTTAACAACGACTCGGATCTTTGCGACCTCCGGTTCGTTAAAGACCAACTTGAGTTATAATTACCGTTATCGGATTGCATAACCGCGCGTGTAAAAGCTCTCGTTAAAACCCGTAAAGGGGAATTCAGTCGAGTGGTTCGCGCTCTCGACGGTGCGCACAATACTCGAAAAGGTGTCGAGCGTGTAGCTTTCAGACGCGAAAACGAGTCGAAAATAAATTTCTTTCTTTTCATAGCGATAATTCGTATAATTTATCGGGTGCCAATTATGCATTAGTCAGCGACATTGCCTAACGACGAAAAGTCATTTGGAAAGCTTTTTGAAAGCTTTGCCGTAATAAGGCGAGGTAATGTAACGTGACGGGTCAGGTCGAAACCCTTCGTTTTTAAGGTCAGGAGGGTGTTATTGAATAATTAGAAAATAAGTGAGAATTTTGTTCACTAATGTTGGTTAATTAAAACTTTACTTACTACCTTTTTCGTAACTACTTATATAATTAAATTACGTAATTAAGAATTACGTAAAAATGCGAAAATGTTACTAATTTAACAATTGAATGACCGGTTTGCTACATTCTATATATACCAATATTAAAATGTATTTGACTATGTTATGATTGTAAATAATATAATATCACAAATAATTAATAACATTTTTCGATCAAACAAATTCGATTGTAAATTTGTTTAGAGTTATTGAGGTCGCTAATAACGAGTCTAAAGTCAGGATTCAAAAGGCAGTCTACTTTTTCATTATATACTCCAATTCGATTGGAACTTATTACTCAGAGGTATTTTTTAATTATGTATCCTCCATTTTGAATTTCTGAAATCTGATTTGCGATTTATAAGTAGCGACCCAAAAAACTCTCGAATAACAAGTTGCAATCGAATTCGGGCATATTTGTTGCAAATATACTCTTCCTGTGTATAATTTCGAGATATTTTTAGCCTGCATCAGGCGCCATTTTGAATTGAATATCGAATAAATGAAAAAATGAACAATTTACATTTTCAAAATATATTGTATTGTACACGGAAAACAAAGTATTGGTACCACTATATTATAGTTGTCACAACCATTCTTCTGGTTGACACAATTACTTATATGGTCGATACAACCATAGTATATGATTGCTTTAACAACCCGGGAAAAAAGGGATTAGATATAATTATATCTGGATCATATATGTTCCAGATATAACGATATATAATTATATATGCATTTTGACCAGATATAAGTATATTGTAACACGAGTGTTACTTTCCGCCGTCGGAGGGAGGGCGCTCGTTGCGGTACTGCCGGGAAGCGCGTAGCTGGGACAACCACGCTGCCGAGCGGTATCCGGGTTTTACGCGGCGGTACCGGTATATTCATTCTTGATTGAGTCGCGGACGAGTGCGCATTACCGAGAGTATTTTGAGAGTCGAGTTCGAGTTTCGGGTGTGGTATCGAGGTGGAATTTGCGAGTACGAGGCGAAAGTCCCTGCGCGGACCAACAAATAATCATCAACCAGGAATATGTAAGTGAGCATCGGCCGTATATTCGGACCGAATTAATCTAATAATAAATACTAGGGGCTTCGCCCCTGCGGCCTCCGGCCGCCAGCCCCACCAAGGGGCTCTGCCCCCTGGACCCCCGGCTCGCTTCGCTCGCAACATTGTCTTGATTCGGCCCTTCGGGCCTCAATAATTCAATATACTTCGC
>JAPYZR010004196.1:0-12741 GCA_030522945.1 Trichopria nigra | reverse complement strand
ACACAAAAATCACCCACAGCTTTCTCATCTCGAAAGAATTACAACCAAAGTGCAACCACTGCCAAGAACCACTAACGGTGCAACATATATTTCAAGACTACAGCACATTAAAAAATGAAATAAAAAAGATCACCAAAGACAAAGCATGGACCGAGTGCATCACCAATCACACCATGATCGAAAGGACATTAAAATTATTAAAAGATGTAGGCTTATTTGATAAATTTTAAGCATAAGCAGTGCTATTGTAATATGAATATATAAAATATGTTCTACTCATAAATGTAATCAGTGGTCGCTAAAAATCTATCCGATTGATGCGACATGAAATGTTAAAATTAAAATTTAGTAAACAGCCAATACAGGATGAAATGACAAATGCAATTACAAATTTTCGAAAATTAAAACGCTTAAGAAGTATTTATTTGGCTTGAACCTTAATTGATGTTTAGATACAAAATGATATTTACATACAGATGCCAGTTAGCACTGGACGACCGTGATTCGTCCAGGGATGGACAACTATACCCATTGTATGTCCATATTATACGTCCATTACAGGTACACAATAGATGTCCGATGAAGATCCTCGCCAATGATATTTTTGGGATATTCCGTGAATATCCCAGCAAATCTGGCGAAAATGTAACAATTGTTCAACGACTATACATATATATAACATTTACGTACACCAAGTAATAATTTTGTAAATATTATGTGATTGTCATCTTTCAAAATGTTTGCAAGGAATCTGGAAATTACATATGATAAAACAGTTATTGTATAATCTTCCTAGTACTGACCTGATGAATTAAGTTTTTAAACGATCAACCACCATAAAATAATCATTAAATAAATGTTCAAAATAATGTTCAAAACCAACCGATTACCTAGAGTATATAATATCGATGCTGTATTTCCAGCCTGTGAAGTGATACTTTCGATCCACAACAAATGCAAAAACTACACGCTCGATCGGCAAAAGGTCCTCGACAAGGAAATGCAAATAGAGCAATACAAATCAGTTCGACGAAGCTAAAGGCTAGGAACGTTCGGCGTCGGCCTCGCGTGCCGTTCGCATTCGCAATGAAATAATAAAGCGGCAAAATCTATTAGACACGTGAGAGCGGGTTCTTCTTTGCTTCTTACTCGTTTAACGATCGCACCGCGGTGGTTAATGTACCTCGAGTGTGCACGAGCCGCCTCGGGAGTGCACCTCGCGTAATGACTCTCGAAGATCGTTCGACCGCGACACTTACTTAATTTTACGATCCGACCGTCAGAAATTTTATTCCTACGCGGATAATCTCCGGCGTGTACCGGCATGGAAAAAGGTTTCGGCTTTATTACGTAACAAGGTCATTTCTTCGGCGTGACCTTAATAATTCGCATTAAGACCGCTAATAAGCCTGGAACGTAAAAAAGGTGAGTTTATGGCATATATAAAAACGAAAATGAGTATTAATCAATTCGCGAAACGAGCAAATTAATTTGATTGTTTATATTTATATAGGGTATTATTTTATTTAGCATTTTTTCATTATATATATATACATATATATATATATATATATTTAATTACGTCATTTATCATTAACGTTAATGTGCAATGAAAGTTAAAATAAATATGTCATTAAATTATTATATTATATTCTCGATATCCTTATACAATAAGTTTGTTCGTGCATTTTTTAAGCGAGCCCCATCACGGTGAAATGAAACGGCAACAACGCGTGATAAACAGGGAAAAACGCAACTATAGCCGCAAAACATGAGGGTATTAGCGGGTGCAAATTAAAAGTTAAAAACGTATAAATCGCGATTTTAATTGTACAGTATACGAGCGAGTCTCGAAAGAACTTTGAATACGGTGAACTAATCACGCGAAATAATTACGTTTTGTCTTGGTGGCGGCGCGGCACCTGATGGACATCGGCTCGTCACGCGACGCCCGATCACGTGCGAGTATTTCCCTTTATACGCATACCGCGCCCCACGCGAGCCCACATACACGTCCTCGATGCATTTCCGAGCTTGGATTACGGCCATCCACAATGCCGGACACTTCGGGCTCGTCCATTATATCTGCGAGATGGCCTTCCACCGTAGTCCAAGAAAACATTGTTTTTAGGTGCCTCCTACTATATATATATACGAGAACGGTGGCGTCCGAGCAATTCTCTCTCGCCGCCGTTAAAAAGTGCGGCACCTCTGGCGTGACGTCGATAATTAATACCGGGATCGCGTACCTTTGTGAAAAAAAAGATGGCCGATCCGGAAAAAAGGATCCCACTTGCTTCCAGGGGAGTTCTGCGTTGGCAATACCGATATAGGGCGACCGAGTCACCCGCGAGGTCAACGTCGGTCGGCGGGGAAGAGGGTGGATGACGTCGTCCGAAAAAAAGGGACTCGCTCACGAGTTCTTGCGGCGTACCACACAAGGCGAACTCGGATCTCCATCAGAGCTCGTCACGCCGTCTCAAAATGCCGACCTCTCCATGCGTTATATTCATGACCGTGTCCGTATATTGCCTCGGCCTTATGCACGCACATAAGCCCGAGTCGTATTTCGCCGGAGTGACTGGCCGTCAGTCTTTGGATCTTGTATTTATTAAAGAGATACAATCGTTTCGTACCGGTCGTTGACTGACCGTTATGACTTTGCTTTTGTAAAAATAATAAAGAGCGGTTGAAGCATTACAGTAATTAGTATCGGGATAAAACCCCTTGTGTGCGCGAGTCGATGACCAAACTTTATTATTCTTCTGAACCGTAATTAACCTTTTATGCTTGTGTTTTGATTGGAGCACTTGACTTGTCGTTCGCTCACGTTGAGGGAATTGAAATCGAAGGAGTATACATTTCACGATGTTACCAATATCAATTTTAATGATATTGCTACCAATCCGTATGTTCTATTTTGATTTCTATTTTGATGCGAATAGAAAGTTTTTACGTGAACAGAAAATTGTAGCTGATGACGTTCCTTCATCTACGCTAGACTGTTCTAAATTCAAAAGGTACTCGAAAGACAGATGACGACTATTGTCTTTTGTATTGTCTGAAGGAGATGAACCGATTCACGTCCAATGTTTTTCGATTCGTCCGCATGGACATCAAATGCTAATTAGGAGGTAGAATTACAATATCTCGATGATATTCATGACATTCTGAATATTATGGAGATGACATCTTCAGAACATTTTATTTGAGATATGGATATTCTGGATACATCAACTCGGAGACGTTTTGAAGATATTCCCAAGACGTTTCATATTTGTCTGGTTGATTTTCCAGCTACATTTGCAATATTCTACATTGACCTTCAATGTACTCGAGACATTCTGCAATTTCAGTGACATCTGAGAATCCATGAACTCGTGCTGATGACATTCGTGACGTTTTAGATATATTTTTAGGACATTCTAAAGATATTTCCAGAATATCCTAAAGTATTCTCAAAATATTATACTAGCATTCTGCACACGTTATTCAGTATCTATTTTATCTTACAAGAGAGACGCGACATTTAATCTGGAGAAGTCAAATAATGTATTATGAAACAAGAACGAAAATCAGCAAAATTTTAGGAAACATTTTCACATTCAAGATGTTAAGATGAAAAAAATAATTAAAAAATGACTAACGATACAAATGCGATATCTCGAGAATATTACAAGAATCTTACGTATGCGCAATGTTGCCAATAAAATATTTCCAGAATATTTCAAATGTGACATCTCCTGAATGCTCTAAGATAAATATTCCCAGAATGTCTCATTTGAAACATTTTGTATGATATATGGTCAGGATGTTTTTCAAATGGTCGAAATGTTGATGCAAATTAAGCTTCTATTCGTAAATCATCGGCACTAAGAAATAAATAGAATTTAGGAAAGTATACAAAAAGCCGATGAAAAATAATTAATACCTAATAATTACATCAATACATCAAGTAAATATATCAAATAAGGAATGTGGTATCTGATGAACAATTGTCGCTGACGCATCATAATCAACATTATGATGCAAGTTGTGCTCCAGTATGGCGGAAGAATCAATAATACTGACAGTTTATGACTATGCATTAATCTTATCCCAGTGAAACAGTTGCGATGATCGTACCGGAATCATCACATGATGTGATCGTGACAATTTTTCGTGCCTTTTATAATAATTATACGAATCGATCCATGAATAACTTTTTAAAAGTCATGGTGAGTAAACTAGGGTCGAGACTCCTGCCATGGTAGGTTTTGTTCTATTCTGGACATTAGAGCATCGACTTTATTCATACTTTGTTTCGTTCTTCACGCTCATATTCATGATACGTATAATGGTGTTATTCTATACATTTTGCACGAAGGGTAAATTGTCGAGAAAATCAAGACCAATACCCGTTATGCAAATGTGAGATGATAATATTTCTTCAACTTACCAGCAATCTTTCTTAGCGGGAAGGTCGATTAACGAAATGCATCTCGACAGATTGTTTTCGTAGACTAGATTGCAAGAAAGACGGTGACGAGCGCACAAAAAGCTATACTATAGAGGAGCCGGGCGTACAAGTCGAAGCGAAGAAGGAATACGGTTGCTCACTTTTGGTACATTCGCCCCGCACACATAACTCCAGGTATATCCACGGCCAGTAAATTATACGTAAAGTGTACGCGAGAGCCCCACCTCCCCTCACTGCGAGCGAGACGGAACAAGCCTCCTCGGTCTCTCTCTCTTGGTCCCTCTCCCGCCCGGTTCTCCTCGCACACCCCAGAGGCCGTGCGCCTGCCTCACGTACATCATTATGATTGATCGCTTCACCTTACTTTGTAATTAAAACTAGTTGCCATTGTGCCCAGCTTCGTGTGCTCGTTCACTCGCTCGCCACACGCTTTCGTCCTGCACATTTACATGGAGGCGAGGAAGCGGAGCAAGAAGACCAGCAACCGGGCTCTATATATATGCGAGGCGCAAGGCAGCAACCGACGTCACCGACGTCATGAGCAACGGTAGCGTTGCTGCTGCCTTGATACAGTCGACCTATCACGATATCCACACCCCTTTGCTCCCCAGCCATCTCTCTTCTTCCTCCTGCTGCTTACATCTTCTCGTTTCCCTCTCGCTCCCTCCCCGTCTTCCTGCCTCGCTCTCTCACCCTCCACTCCTACGTTAAATTCAATTCGCGAACCCCGACACATACACATGCACGTGCCGAGCCATCCACGCACACTGGCGCAGCCTCTTTCCCGTGGCCATGCGTCATAGTTATCTATGCTTTTTGCACGGAGACTGATTTAGAGCCGTCTAAGGACCCCGGGCCCAACGAAAATTAAATAATTGCTAATTTATGGCGCGGATCGTAATGCGCCGTATACGTCGTCCTGCTCGTAGCATCGGTCGATATGATGCCATTTTCTGCCTCCTGCTTTTGCTGTTCTCTCTTTTGACTTTACCGTTACGATACCAGATTTCTGAGGAGTAACGCCGCGGTCCCACAGATCGACTTTTACGTTAAACGTTGAAAGCTGAGAGATTCGAAAATTCTTATAACGTTTTCTTTATTTTTTCTTCTTCTTCTTTTCTATTGCTCTCTTATCGCAACATTCTGAAAAATTCTAATAGTAAATCTCGAAGAAAACCTTTCGAATTTTGCGGAAAAGATAAAATGCCTCATGGACAATCAGGGATGTTCTGCATGTTTACGCGAAATTCGTTCTATGGCGCAGAATATACGTTGTCGTGCAAGCCAGGAGAGGCATAAATAGTCCGACACAACGGCGATCGCGGGTCGCTACGATCGTTAATATAACGATACAAGACGTAAGTTTTCGGCTCGAGATAACGCGCACCCACGTGCAAGAGAGCAACCCTCAGCTTGATTTACGCTTTAATGATCGGATTGCGGCTCCAACTCGCTCTTTACACCGGTAAAGTGGATTTTCACGCTGGTGGTACGGAGCGTGGACCGAGGACGACTCTCGGTTTTAGATAAGTTTTACGAGGCTGGCTTTTCGGCGATAAGAGTAATAACGTCAGGTCGTTTGACGGAAATACCCCGAGAGGAATTCTTTCGGTTCGAATGATTTGTTGGTCGCTGCATCTGACGCGCTTGTGTTCTTACGTTAGGCCAATCTCGGATGAGGTATCCTTCAGGAATCTGGATACGTATCTTGATGTTTCTTCTCTGCATGGTCTGTTTTTTATTCGTTTTTGTTCTTAATTGGTGTATTTGAGAACGGCCTGCGGACAATGACGAACTGGAACCAGGTCTGAATGATCTATTGTGTTTTTCTGCTCAACAAGAAAGGAATGGACGGCGTTTGCGCTCAAGTCGTTATCACCATCTAGATGACATTGACCACATTACAACGGGGGTATTTATTTAATAATGTATACCATGTGACCATAAATTGGAACGAACAATAAGTAACGGACTATCCTGGTGTTTATTCCTTGCAAGTTATTATTGTTTTCCTAGCGATGACTCTACTGAAAAATAACTGGTTGCTAAAGATGCTGCTAAAGTTAGCTATTGAAATGGAAACCGTCATTGTTTAATCGCAGTAGTTATTCTATTTTCCAAGTGCCCAGAAAATCTTTGAGTACCGATGGAGTTCCATTCCAGCAAATACAATATAGGTGACAATTATGTAACGATTATGTAACAAGCATAAGTTTTAGAACTCTCAGGGCATAAAAAGTCCCTACGGCATTACTGCATTTCCAGCGTTGTCGCTATCATGTATTTTTAAGAAAAAAATAGTAGCTAGGTATACATAAATAACTTAACGGATTTTCATCAGGTATATCTTCTCGATGTAACCGCTTGCGCAAGATGACGTAAAATCATATACGCGTTAATGTATACATTATCGCGTGCTGATGCAACCATTTTTTCACGCATCGCATGTTTAATGCGACGTTTTAGCGTGCAATCCCCCTTTTCTCGTCTAATGAATTCGTCACGGGATATAAATCACGGCGAAAATTTCGAAAAGAACAACTGCGCGCGGTGGCACATGTGCATAACTCGTTCGCCGATCATTCCGTCCTATAAGGTGCGTCCGATTGCCGGGCTAATAAACGCCCGCGTGTATTATTGCCGGGCGATACATATACATTTATGTATAAGCAGCCCGACAGATCTTCTATATAATATACGTTATAGTCGGGCAACGGTATGCAAATTAATGGTGACGCGGTTTAATTCGGCAATAAATAGGGGTCACCCTTACCGCGGCCATTGGACCATCAGTCACCGACGTTCCTTTTTGTCCTACCCCGCGTATCCTGGGAAAGCTTCAGATTTATTTGACGCGTTTTGACATTATTTATAGGTCCGGTTCGCGTGAGCGCATCGCCGCGCTGCAAATGCGACTTAACAAATCCGTTCTTCGGATATGTGCACGTATAACGACGCGTGTGTGCGTTGAGCTGTGCGTTTGCTTAAGTGTGGCGTTCACGCATCGCGAAAGCCGCAGCATGCGAACGAGACTTAAATACTCCTTGATATCGTAATTCGCCGAGGAAAATTACGGCCATCGGAGTTCGATGTGGCGCGATGACTGTTTCAGCATGGATATATACAGCCAGAGAACATTTTTGTTACAATGTAATAAAAGAGCTCTTTGAATTCTATTGGTATTAATGATGTGCATAAAACTGACGGGAATTGTACTATATTTAAAAATACGTTTAATTAGGATAATTCTTGAATGTCGTGTGATATATATTTTGTTTCTTTTCTATAAGGGCTGGCGCTCCGAACACGAATAAGGCACGTGACGTATAGTGAACGACTTTGGTGAGAGACGCCTTCGTATAGGTTTGAATTTTATATACGTTGAGGTCATGCTGTATGGAGTTCGCGGGATGCTAGTAATGACTATAGTGAATAAAAAAAAAATTAACTGTTGGTGCATCCATATTGGTATTGAAAATGATTGCGCCAACTATAGAATGCGTTCCTCCAACAATACTTATTTTCCGTGTATAAAAATAACGCATCACTGTAACTACGAATTCGAATTGATTGGGGACATAATTCCAATTACTTTTGGAAAAATCAAAAGTTATTATTATATCTAATGATAAGGTAAATTTTACTTCAGACATTTTCCACATATTGTATGAAATTTTTATTTTAATAGTTTCTTAACTACCTAGCTATTAATGAAGTTTTACACACACGTGGATAAAAAAATACACACACACACACAATACAAACAGAATAGCATATTAAATATAATTTTAAACAATAAAACCGTTGAAGTGTTAATTAAACAAATAAAGCTAAAACAATGGAGATTATTTGATTTTGAATAACAATTATAGTATAACATTATTTTAAGTATGTCATGCACACGTTATATAAATGCTAAAAATATTTGATAAAATTCCATAAAAAAGTAGAATAACAAAAAAATCATAAAAAAGAATACAAAAGTATATAAAATTTTAGTGATTAAAAATATTCCCTCAGGAACATTCTCAAGTAGAAATTTTTTAATGAACTTCATTATTAACCAAAAATTAATCAACAGACTTTAACAAATTTTATCGTCATTATTTTACGAAGTGTCGGTAGAATTTACAAAAATGATTGGACCAATTTATAATGGTATTAGTATGATGCGGTTAAATGTGGAGCGTTTCACTAAGTATATATAGGGTATATGATGTTTACTCAGAACATCGGCTTAAATTTGCACTTTCTTTTTCCGAATTTAGGTAATAACATAGTGTATAATTCAGAGAATACCAAAGGTCTACCATTCTTATTGTTCCGTTTTGGTGGTTACTCGATTCGTTACAGCTCTCACAGCTTGCCACATCATTTGTCAATATGACGCCTGTCATTCATAGTTCCGGTATCCTTGCGATGAAAACCTATGAGGGTATATATGCGTTTACGTATTACGCAAAATAACATTAGGGGATTTAATCGGATTTACAAAATCAATTACAAATAATTTGACAAAAATATTGAAATTTATGAAGATTAGTGACAAAATAAGGGATGAAATTGAGAAACGGATAGTGAAAGTTGACAATACATTTTTTCTAATAATATTGATGAAATTGTGTCGGCAAATGTACACTTCATTTCTCATTAAATGCAACTTTGAAAAAATTACCAAACTAAATAAAATAAAAATAAGGGGAAATTACGATATTGATCGATTCCCTCGAGTGAATAAATTCTTTAAACAGTTGATTAGATTTTCACTATGTGATGAGAAGAAACTTAAAAAACAAAAAACCATAACAAAATAACAATTCATTGTTCTTGATTACTCAGGAATCATTTTTGTTGTTTTTGTTTTTGTTTTTTTTTTTTAATAATATGAAACTAATTTTTTAATAAAACGAAACGTTGCAATTCATTATTGTTTCGCGTACTACAAACCAGACGGTATTGTTAATGAAAAATCCTTTGCTACGATCGACGGCTCGCTAATCTGGCGTAAAGGAATCAAGCAAAGGAGGGAAGAAAAGAAGGAGAGGCGAAAGTCGAAAATTTATCGTTAAAAAGAAAAGGGGGCCACGGATATAAATCTTGAGTATTATAATAGGATCTGTCTATTATTAAAGAATGAGTGATTTAGAGGAGGGGTGGAGTCAGGCCCGTGCTTTGGCTTCGTCCAAGTGGGTGGGGAACCGAAGGATCGTGAATTTGATCGGCAATCCAGACGGCTCTGACTTCTCCTGGCCATGCTCGCGGAGGCACTTCGATCATTCCTCCTTGAAAATCGCAACCCTTCTCTTGCCTCTTCGAGATTTCTTTCACCGATGTTCCCCGTGTCGTAAATTCATAACATACTCATAAACTACATAAACGAAAATAGACCCTCGAAATCTCGACCTATCCAGGCAGTAACCTGGACAAAAGGCGTTTCTAATCATCAGGCGAAATGAAAATGAGTATTCCATTAATTTAAAAAAAAAAGATTTTAATTGCTTAAAATAAATGATAAAAAGAATTATATTATTATATAGGTGTATTTTATTTTTATTTATTTACGTACATAAATATACAATTGTATAGATTCGTGGTAATGTGAATTTGATTATATTTAATAGTTCAATGTCAGCAACAATTGAGGATATTTAATTAGTGATGGAAATTCATGAATAGAATGTCGGATCATGAAAACATGTCGGATCATCCATTAACGACATAAAATGCATTCGACGCAGAGGAGGTCCATTCTTTTCGTTTCTGTATCGATGCACTGGTCGTCCGTCGTTGAAGGGAAGGTTCTTGGCCTATAATTCCCACTTAGCGGGAAGTATCTTATCTGTCTTTGGTGAAATAGTACCGGAAGCCACGTAACCAGGCGCCCGACAGTAATTCCGGAGCGGGCTGGCCCACGTAAGTTAGACTTAAGTACTACATACATTCGAAATCCATTTACCAATTGGACATAACATGATTAACCCTTTGCTGAATTAAAATTAGAACCTCTCTTAATTTCCTCGAGTAATGCCATCACTCCAATTTGATGCTGTTATAATTGTTCGGAATCGGGAAAATTGACCTGTTACGAAACTATTTATTAAACTACTTCATTTGTCCTTTTAACGAGAGAAACGGTATGTACGATGTATAGCGCTATTCCTGATTAGTAGACAAACTTACAAATGTAATAAAATTTAATTACAATATTTGAATAAGCTGTCAAAGTGTAAGATTTCATATATGATATAGTTTTCTATATTAGTATCTCGGAAAGGACATTTATTTACAAAATTATTTCACTACCATTTTTTTTCTAGACTTGAATAGTGTAATATTAATTATGGAATGTTACTAGTTTTCAGGGAAAACGCAATTGACTTTAATTATGAAAAATTAAAAAAAAAAGGTACAAATAAATTTAACCAATAATCGAAAATAAATGAAAATCAATGAAAATATAGATAAGCAATGAAAATTGACAAAAACCGGTTATCATTGCAGTAAATAGCGAATGTCGAAAATGCATATAGAAATTGACATTGAGTGACAGAAGAGATAATGAAAATTGATTAAAATTTTCGACATTATCAAAACTACCCGAAATATAACGTACACAGATAAAAGATAGTAGGCAGAATATCAACAAATTTATTAATATACAATGTAGAGGGCGTTTGTGAATGAAGAGAAAATGTATCAAATAAATAAATGTTAATGAACTTATAGTCAGAAATGAAAGATCTCATAGTGTATGATTAATTATGATTAATATGATTGTAATAATATTAATTAATAAGTAAATAATATTTTTATTTACTATACAATTAATGGACGTTTCAGTATCACTATTCCAATAAATGATGACGAATGACTTTACGCAATTGCGATCACATTTTAACCCGGGGATGAAGTTTTTGAGAACTGGCGAGTGAAATACCAGTCAGTATTTTGATGACAAACTTTTAAAGATCGAAATTGCAATGTTAAGATGGTTAAAATGAAAGTATCTAAATTTCATAGTATGAAGTTTAAATAGTTAATTTTTCACCTTTTTAGTGCCAATTCTCTTATATTAGCTGTCGAAATAGTGAGATGTTATTTTAAGTGGAGTGAAAAAATCTTGTCTTTGAAATGAGTGACTTAATTTTCGTTTCCAAAAAAAAAAATCGTGGAAACAGACCAATAAATTGGCCTGACATAAAAATGAATTCAATATTATTTCTGCCATTTATAATTTTGAAATCAATAAACAAATTTCTAATCTTAAATGGTAACAAGGGTCGTGCGGGGACTCATTTGAAAGATCATTTCGAGAAGAATACAAAATACTAGGCGTATAATAATAATAATAATAATAAGAAGAAGAAAAATATCAGCGGAAAAACAATAATAATTCGAAAGGAGCCAATATCAGATAAAAAAACAGTAAACAGTAAAAGCAGTAGTTAGATATGTTTGTGACGATTAAAATTTTAAAATTTCAGAAAATCTGCTAAAAGAGAACGCAGCGCTCTATACGACTAGTGTTTAGTATTCTTCTCGAAGAGACCTTTCAAATGAGCCCCCACTTGACCCGTGATGCCATTTACGATTTTCATCACCGCTCCCTCCTCGCGACCCACGTGCCCCCTTGGAGATGAGGGGTTGCAATTCCCCTCAAAAGAAAGCTTTTTAAAAAATCGTTCCACTATACGTATTTCGGCGATTTTTCATTTCTTCGAACGTTACACGAGTGTTTTCAAACTTTTCGTATACCCTGTACAGGAAAATCTGTACTGTTTAGCAACAATATAATGACTTCTTGCATTATAAGCTACCAAGACAAATATAATCTTTTTTAATATATTTCGAAATAATCAGGTTATCCGAAGACGAAGTGACTATGGAAAATTTGACAGTCCCTTGACGTTTCTTCGCCATATGGCTAAAACGGAGCTGGGATGGGGTGCCCTTGGAGAGTCAAACGCGACATAAATTGATTGGTATTTCAAAATACTGAAATGAAGTGCACGTAACCCATAAAATTAATACGCGATAGGTGAAAAATTAGTTCATGCTGTACGTGTAAAAAATACGATATCCGCAGATGGGCATATAAAATCGACGTCGTAAATTATCAAAAAACAAAAATAGAAAAAAAAATATATACTAGATATTAATCAAAATAATGCGGAAAAACTGATTTTCTGGATATATATATATATATATATATATATATATATATATATATATATATATATATAACAGCATACTATACCCATCAAAACAATGATTTTTGTCAT
>JAPYZR010004195.1:0-13940 GCA_030522945.1 Trichopria nigra | reverse complement strand
GTTCTAAAGTAGAACAGTTACCGACTGAGCTTTGCAATAATAAAAGTATAAATAACAAATTATTGAAACTTTTTTTTTAATTTGGGCTCTGGAAGGGTGTTTCTACATAACATATGCAACCACCACAAAAATTCCAGCAAAAATCATTAAAAATTAAATGAGAACTTTTGGAAACAAATTATTTTTAAGGAAGGTATGGAAAAATAATTTATTTCCAAAAATGTTCACTGAATTTTTTATTATTTTTACTGGAATTTTATTGAGGAACTATATATATGATGTAAAATCACCCTTCCAAAGCCCAAATTAAAAAAAAAAGTTTTTATCATTTATAATTTGCATTTTTCGTATTTCGAGGTTAGGTCGGTAACTGTTCTACTTTAGAACCCCCCTAAAGCAGAACAGTTACCGACCTAACCTAAAAATAGAAAAAGTATAAATAAAAAAGGATTGAAACGTTTTTACAAAATTAGGGCTTTGGAAGGGTGAATCTACACATCGAATACAATCTTCAAAAAAATATCGTTGAAATTGGTTCAAAATTAAACTAGAATTATCCGAAATAAATTATTTTGGGCGCTGGTAAGAAAAAATAATTTATTGCGGATAATTCCCGTTTAATTTTGAATCAATTTCAGCGATATTTTTTTTAGGATTGTATATGTCTTGTAATTTCAATCACTTTTTATTTAGTTTTATTGTTGGAAAGCTCGGTCGGTAACTGTTCTACTTTAGAACCACCTTAAATGAACACTTGTGATACCACAAGTAACACTTTGCGCATGCGTATTAAAGCGTGATTTAAGTGATATTAAGAGAAATTCCATCCAGGCTGAAAATCGAAGCGTGACACTTCTGTTACGTGACGCCGTGTGAAGCTTGACTTAAGAGTGACTCGAGGCTAAATTTAGATATGATTTCCACGAGGGATCTTGGCGAAAATTGAAAAGGTACAAATGTAAGAATTCGCACTTTGATAACACTTGTGCTACGCTTAAGTGACAGTTTACGTCTATTGAAGCGTACCATAAGTGTTATGTAAGCGTCAATTTGGCACATTTGCACACTTGGATTTGCTTCAGGACAGAAATAAATTTTAAATACGATATTTGAATTCTACACTGACCCCTAAAAGAATATGACGCGCGGAGTCAAATTTCATAATGTTGGTACTTGATTTTCATCGAATTAAGTATAGGGAAGAGGAAGGGAAGGAAGGGGCGGAGGGGGGGGGGGGGGGGGGTGGGGGGGGGGGGGGGGGGGGGGGGGGGGGGGGGGGGGGGGGGGGGGGGGGGGGGGGGGGGGGGGGGTCAGCCAGGGGCCTAATTTCAGGGCCGATTCCCTTGCGTGCGTGTGGCCGTCCTTGAAAATGGAGAGACGCGAATCTTCTTTTGTTCGATCGAGGAGCTGTCAAGACACGTCGGGGGCAGGACCCGTCGCATCGTCTTTCATCTCTCATGTGCGGGCGCGTGTATTCGAGTGTATTAAACGCTCGCTACTGCGCTCTTTCAACGTCTTTCTATATACTACCTATATACATCTCGGTACTCGGGTATTGCGATAAACTCGACACCACCATTGTGACAATTGCATTGTTTTTTACGATAATCATGTGACGTTTGTCCTAGGATTGGAGTAAAATTGTCGTAGGTCGTAGACATCAGGCATCTATACCCGAGAACCTATATCGTACGAATTTTGTATGTCATGCGCACTGAGATAGTCGGAGTGGGGAGTACGACAAAGGAGAAAATATTCGTTGACGGAAGAAACCTAGTATTCGATGACGGGTAAACGGGTTATTCGATAATGGAGGTTCGACTACAATAAGAAAATACAAGTATCGGTTGACTGGGCAACTTTACAGCACATAGCAAGTTTTAAAGAGAGAGAGAGAGAGAGAGAGAAGTCATTTCATTTCCATAATGTCCATCTTTGATATGGAATACATGGATTTCCCATTTTAATGAGCGATCTATTCTTCTATACTATGACATTGGTCAAGTTAGGTTAGGTTAGACAAATCAACAATTCTCCAGTATCAACAGTTTCCCCCGAAATTGACGTCGGTCTCGCTACTTGCGTGTTACTAGAAGGTGAGATGTCCGACAGCGCCATCTACTACCTCTGTGTGGAACCAAGTTCTGTAGATTTTATTATTGGGTTTCAATAAATTATTCAGTAAAATTCAAATTGAAAAAAAGCACGTGCCACGAGAAAAAATAATAATTTCTTTAAAAAGTTCGAAAATCATGTTTGAGGTTAGAATTAGAAAAGAAGAGATTGGAATATAGCGACCTCATCATTAAATGTACGATTTGTGTTGCAAGATCGAAGTTTATGTACAGATTTAACGAATGACACAACGACACTTTTATCTTTTGCTTTTTTATTGTTGTAACAATATTTTGAAAAAGGTACGTTTGCAAACAAAGCTGTATAGTCATTATATGTTTTGATCGAGAGTAAACCGTTAAAAGACAAAAGACAAACAACCATAAAAGTAGTAAAATAAACTATTGGTAGTAAAAGTTATCGATTAAAAAATCAGATTAAAGCGTCAGGCGTAATTTACATCGTTTACTTCGTAGTTTCAACTCTGCAAACTTGTGAACCCCTGAAGTTTTATCTTGGGATGATGCTGTTGCCAACCCTTGGAGACAAGCGTCGCATTATCGTCCCGGAAGGGTTAATTTGTCGTTTACGTGTCCCAAACAACAAATTACTCATTTTTTTCTTTCCTTTTCTTTTTATTGGTTTTGTGAGCATGCATTTCATGGGTGTCATGCAGCTGCGTATATTGTAAGACGGCGAGATCCCAGTTATAAATGAAGCCACTTAATGCATTATGATGCTGACCGTTAAAAATGAATACATTCTTTCATTTCAATTCGATTATGTGAGACGCTCATGAATATTGCAGAGCGAAGGACACTTTTACCTGGGCGATGGATTTAATGTAGAAGCTTTATATTTAAACCTTTGACAAATATACGAAATATTATTTGAATTATAATTTTATTTTATTTAAATTAAACATTCGTTGAAATTATTTAATATCATTGCATAATAATAATGTTAATGATCAATAAAATTGTATAAATATCATTTTCAATTATTACTGAAATTGATTCAATTTTTCAAACGATACGGTCCAAGTAGATAATTGTCCTACATAGGAGTCGCCCTTGTTGCTAGAGAAATTTCGCGTAAGCCTCAAGTAAATTGTACTGTATAATGTATAACAATCAGAAACTTACAACTATAGTAATAACTTTCCAATGTAAGACTAGTAATAATTGTTTTTAGTAATAGAATTGAATTGAATCTTTTTAATAATAATAATTAACGTATCATTGTAAACGAAAATCATTTTTGCTATCTGAAGTGCATATCTAAAGCGAAGTCACTTTTATAAAACAAAGTCACTTTTATATGGTGAAATGGTTTTTCTGTAGTGAAATCACTTTTATATAAGTGAACTTCTTTTATATCTGAAATACTACGCTAAGTGAAATCACTTTCTAACATAAATTCACTTTTCTATAGCAAAGTCACTTTTCTATACTGAGATGATTTTACTATAGTAAGATCACTCTTCTATAATGAGATCACTCTTCTATAATGAGATCACTCTTACATAATGAGATCGTCCTTCTATAATGAAATCATTCTTCTATAATGAGATCGCTTTTCTATATAGTGAAATTGCTATTTGAAGTGAAATCATTTTTTCTGTCTGAAGTGTATATCTATACATCGAAGTCACTTTTGTAAAACAAAGTCACTTTTCCATAGTGAAATGGCTTTTATGTAGTGAAATCACATTTTTATAGTGAACTTCATTTTATATCCGAAATGCTACTCTAAAGCCAATCACTTTCTAACACATATTCACTTTTCTAAAGCAAAGTCACTTTTCTTAAGCAAAGTCACATTTCTGCGGTGAAGCCACTTTTATATATTTTTAAAATAAAAGCGAGGTCATTTTTTTAAAACAAAAACACATTTAGAAGTAAAATTGCTGTTTTAAGGTAAATCATTTTCTCTCTCTGAAGTGTCACTCTAAATCGAAGTCACTGTCTAAATTTCATGGAGTGAAATTTCTGTCTTAAACAGTGAAAATTGAGCTTTTTAAGAGTGATATTTCATACTTTCTGGAGTGACATTTCACTCCTTATTAGAGTGAGTCGAAGAATTTACACCCCAAACAGAGTGAAAATTCACACCTTTAAAAGAGTAACTCAATTATCACTCGTTGTGGGGTGAGATTTCACTCCAAGAAATTTAAGTCCCTTTACTTTAGTGAAATCGGTTTTCTATAGTCATATTACTTTTCTATAATGCTAAATTACATTTCTATCGTGATGTCATTTTTCTAAAATCAAATCACTTTTTAAAGTGAAATCACGGTCGAAGTGAAATCTTTTTTTTTTTTATTCGATGTGCGTCACTAAAGTGAAGTCACGTTTCTAACACAGAATCACTCTTGGAAGTTAAATCACTTTTTATATTGAAATCATTTTATTCTACCCGGAAAGTCACTTTTATAAAACCAAGTGACTTTTCCCTAGTGAAATGGATTTCCTACAGCGAAATCACTTTTCTATACTGAAATCATTTTCTTACATCCGAAACTTTCTAACACAAATTGACTTATCCAAAGCAAAGTTACATTTCTACCGTGATGCCATTTTTCCAAAACCAAATCACTTTTAAAGTGAAACCACGGTTTGAAGTGAAATCACTTTTCTGCAGTGAATTAATTTGTTTTTATTCAAAGGGTGACACTAAGGTGAAGTCACTTTTCTGTGGTAAAATAATTTTCTGTAACGTTATTGTTATCACGTATAAGCGATATCACTTGTCTAAAGATATATTCATTGCTTTACAGTAAAATAAGAATAATGAACTAGTCACTACAAGTCCCGATTCTCTCTCAAGGAAATTCGAAGAGACACTCCTCGCATTATCATATTTCCTTTTTTAATTATCTTAAATCAAAAAGTCACTTGATATGAAAAAAGAATCACACATTTGAAATAAATAAGTTCACACTCCTTATACAAATGAAGTATACAGTTAATTATAGTGAACTACTTATCACTACCAAAGTTTGAACAAGTGAAAGTTCACTCAGGATATACGTATGAGCTGACACACTTGTTCTAAGCAAAGTTTCACTTATGCGAAGTTAGAGAGTGGTAGTCCACTGCGCTCTAACTAAATAAGCGAATTTGTACGTACTTCAAGTATACAAGCTCGCATTCAGTTACGAATCGAATTCGTAATGGACATTCGATTTATTTTAACTGTGGTGAAACATTACCCATAATACAAATACATATTTTAAGATGTGCGCAATTGAGAAATATGACATCGAATTTGACCCCATAGCTGCAAATACAGGACCATCACACGAAGCACTCCGGGGCTGTTGTTCGTCTTTCTCTGGGAACGTCCCCGAACGTAACCTAGGTAACGGGTGGTCCAAAAAAATTGTCGAAAAAAAAACTGCGACCACCAGGTGCGTATCTGCATGTATATACCCGGGCATATAATGCCGATTATGCCGATGCCAATTATTCACCGGCCGGATCAATATTGCATCTACATAACAATTCGGAAATCGCCGCAAACAGTATGCCGGGCGCGCGGTGCGCTTACGCATATGTGCCGCCGTCGAAATGTCGGATTTATTAGTGCATGCACTCCGTTTAAACACCACCCTGATCACTCCACTCCATGCTGTTGGTAACGCACGCTGGCGTGCGCCTCGTGGAGTTGTACGCACGACGTATATATATACACATACATATAATATGGAGCTGAACCGCGCGTGCGTGCACACCAATGCAACATACCGCAGGCCGAGGAAGCCGGGAACGACGGATCGTTCGCTGCCGGTAGCAACGACCCTGGATGCATCGACTCCGGGGCCGTTCAACGGTAAGGGTAGCAAAAGAGCGAGAGGGAAATAGAGAAAGCTCGAGTAACGGACGAGGATAGAGAGAAAGAGGTGGTGAAAGAGAGAAAAGATTGAGGAAGATAGGCTGAGATGAAAGATTGAGGGAGAAAATGAACAGAAAGAAAAAGAAAGTGAGTGAAAGAGTGAAAGAGAAATGAGGGAGAGAAAGGGGAATAGCGCGAGAAGGGGAGTAAATAGAGAGGGAATAAAGGAGAAAGAGGAACGGGGAGAAAATTTAAGAGAGAAAGCAAGATAGACAGAAAAAGAACAGATACTAGATGGGGGGAGCGGGATGGGGAAGGGAGAGGAAGTTCGCGAGAGAAGGAAAAAGGGTAGGGGCGAGACTAAGTGGGATGGGGATTTATTATGTCGAGAATTTTTAATATACACGATATAAAATACTATTTTATACTGAATAAATGCGAGAAAAGTTGTAGTAACGAATTTAAACTCAGCGGGGAGCGATTTCAGGAAGCATACCCTAATAAAGTAATATATATCCAAGTACAAATTTTGTCATTTTGTATTTTACAATGCTTTAGTTTAATGCAATTTTGGAATTCTAGATAATGATTAATTAAGAATTTATGTAGGGCAGGGAGAATACCCAGTTATCATTAGACACATAAAATAAGATGAATTAGAGTTTGTGAATTGGATAATTGAATTAATGTCATAATCGGTGGTCAATGATTTGACATTCCCAAAACAGTTTGATAATACAGTGGTCTTCAGGGACAATACCCAATCACAAAATAAAATAATACAGTGGTTTGCAGGGAACATACCCAGACACGAGAGAACATATCTATTTCCTTGTATCAAATTCAATGTTTTAGAATGCATAAAGCTTTATCTAGAAGAATGATATTTTTTTCCAAATAAATTGTGGATTTTTGGGAGCATACCCAATTCAAATAAAAAGTGATATATTTTAATTTACAAATGTCATCGTTTTTTATTTTATAATGCCGAATTTAAATGCAGTTTTAAATAATTATACATTAAAAATGTTTGAAGGGCAGGGATAATACCCTTTTTTTGATATCGAATTGAGTTTCTTTTTAACGTCATACCCATAGAATTTCCATGCAATTTGCTTTACATGTAATTCAGTTGATTTTCGGGGTCGGCCATTACGAATCTACCCTCAGATTCTCGAAACTCAAATTGGAAGATCCAAAATGGTGGAGTAAAATACAAAATATCTAATAGATTAACAAAATTTAAAAGGAGGAATTCAATATGTGAAGTATAACTGTTTTTTTTTACGGTAGGCGCAAAATGCAACTTTACGCCCTCGGTAAGAAAAGTACTATTGAACTTATGCTTAGAGTCGAATAAAATTCTAAGTTAGTACACTATATTCTTTTTCTCTCATTTATTATATATTTCTGCTACCACTATAAGGGAATAGCCCTAATTCGTACAATAAATTTGAAAAAATGTACCGCAGTAATAATCATCATTATTTTTGTACTTTAAATCTTTGAACGATAAAAGCGGTATAACAGTGAATAACAATTAAATTCAACGTACAATGTAATAAAATCATTTATAACAAAAATTTTAACAATCATCATCGACGTACCCGAACGAATAAAAGTGGTTGAAAGGAAATAAAGGATGGTACTTAAACATATAAATAATTCAATTTTATAAAATATGATATTCAATTACAACGTGGAAATGCATAACTTGATCTGCTTTATGACTGAGCAATCACGGGAGGAACAGAAGAATTGCAACGTACAATCCGACAGGAAAAGGAATATTGATAAGGAAATAGAAAAGGGAGAAGGCGAGTGAAAAAAGATGACACGATCTGCATTGAAATTGAGGAAATAGTACGTGAAAACAATAATGAGGAAGAAGGGAGATGGACCGATAATGAGGGAGAAATAGAAGAAAGTGACAGTCGAGTTAAGGGATGGGAGGGAGTGAGGGTAATGTAACGCTACGCGAGATAGCACGACAAATGGGGTGACAGAAATTTGTGGAGAAAATGATCAGTGAAGATCATTGATAAGAGATAAAAAGAGGGGAGAAATAAATGGAGAATAAGAGTGATTGGGAGGGGAAATAATGAAGATAAAACGTTTAGTGTGAAGACAAAGCCCAAAAAAAAATCATGGAAAAAATATTTCAATGAGTTTTCTTTTTCGTCTTCCTTATTTTTTCTTTTAAAGAATTTTCTTTATAACTGCCAGTAATTCATGGAGTAAAAAATTGAACAAATACCAGAAATAAAACGAACGAGTGACAACAGAAGGACACAAGGGTTAAAGATATGAATGACGTTGGAAAATAGAAGAAGCGTATAAATAAATGAAAGAAGAAGAGATAGAGAAGCTGAAGAAGCAAAATGGATTGTAAAGAGATATGTGAAACTGAATTCAATGAAAAACACGGCAAGGGAAAGAGCATTTCGAGATATTTTCAAACACATAGGGAACTTTTTTCGCAACGCCGGTCCAAAAAGAAGGCGGCAAAAGTGCAACAAATAACTGCAAGTTACTCGGAAAATTAACAAAACCTAAAAATACAACGAAAACTCCGTCGACGGAGAAGAGAGAATTCAAACGTAGAGGTAGCATAAAAGATAATATTCGGGCTCGAGTGCGAAAAATAAAGAAGTGCGATGCTGCAGTAGGCGGATTGTAGAGAAATTTGCAACGTTGAGTCGGAATGAAGGGAGAAAAAGATAAGGAAACAATACTGTGAATGAAAAGCGATAAACTTTAAACTTCGGAAACAAGATCTGGAATAACGAAATATTTTCCAGTAATCGCAAAATATTTTAAATAAATGAAATGCTGCACTATTTTTGTAATTAAAAATGTGTAAATAAATAATTTTTTTCAGGTTAGGCTAGGTTAGTTTTAGAGGAGGAGTCTGATGAATTTCGGCATCACAGCATCAAAACATGTAAGAACCCATAGGTAAGAAAAAAATTAGGGGCAAGACGTCATCCCCTCGGGACCATTTTTATGGCATATTCTTCCTTGGTATTTTTTTTTCCCTAAAATCATCCTAGAATGCTCGAAAGTTTCTTAAAATGCGAATGGAGCAGGACTTTCGATCTTTTTGCTGGATTTGCTGCATTCGGTTTCAATTTTTTATTTAAAACTGTGATCTTAAACCTAGAAATTAAAAAGGGTATACTCCCCTACAATGTAAACGTCCGAAAAGTTCTGCGCACACAGTGACAAAAAATGACTTCAGTATTGCAAAAAAATTGTTTTCATCCTGTATACACAAAATTCTATGAATGATCAGTAGGTATTTCCGTTCCCTATCATGAATTAGAAATTAAACTAATGCCCATCCCCAATTACACGAATTCCACTAAAAATATTCTACTAGGACGCATGATCTTGAATAAGATTCTCCGTATTGGTACATTTCGTTACGAGTGCTGGAAATACAATTTCACATTTCCTATTCTGTTATGCGAATAGGGCAGGACTTGCGGTCTTTTTGAACATTTTGATCATAGGTAGGTATCATAGTTGGATTTGCCGAATTCGGATTCAATTTTTTATTTAAAACTTTGATCTTAAACCTAGAAATCAAAAAGGGTATACTCCCCTACAATGTAAACGTACGAAAAGTTAAATGATATTCTGCGCATACTGTGATAAAAAATGACTTCACTATTACAAAATGTTATGTTTTTCACCCCTGGGTACAAAAACTGCTATTAATGATCAGTAGGCATTTCCGTTCCCTGACATGAATTAGAGATTTAACCAATACCCATCCCCAATTACACGAATTTCACTAAAAACATTCTGCTGGGGCGCATGATCTTGTACAAGATTCTTTGTGTTGGTACATTTCGTTACGAGTGCGGGAAATGCAATTTCACATTTCCTTCTCTGTTTTTTTTTCTTCAGTGTCTCTTTTGCGCAGGCAAAAGTTAAGGCAAGATAAACAAGTGCATCTTTCAATGCAAGCGCGCTTGACATAAACGTCACCCTGCACTTTCATTTGGGCATAACCCGAGCACCCAGAATCCCACTCGCTTAAGAATTTTGTCCCGCATTCCAGCAATTTCTTCGCGTTTCAGAAAGAAAGTCTCGGCAAGCATCTGCAGAATAGCAGAGAGGAACGCGCCGTTGCACGCTGTCCTTCCACCACCAGGCTGGGGCGTACGTCGTTATTTCGCGGTGGATGCTGCGGGATCAATAGCGTGGAGTGCCGAAGAGCGGGAGAGACGACGAGCGAGACAGACTGACGTGTGAACCCGAGAGAGAATAAGTGAGAGGGAGACGGGGCTATTAGGACGTTTAAGGAGCGACGGAGACGACCGGCAAAAGGGTGACTCCCCCTATAGTCCCCCGAAAGCCCTACTACCCCCGCGTCTTTCGAACACCCTTCCGCGCCAACGTTTCTTTGTCACTTTTTGTTACGTGTCGCCGCGGCTACCCTTTTCCTCTGCTTTTTCACGTATTCTTTGTTTTTAATTACATATCTATTTATGTGGTCTCACTGATGGAAATAATCGTTTGTTGTCATTATGAACATCGAACTATATTGATGACACGGTATATCTTATCATTATTTAAACTTGATTCTACTTATTTAATGATATTTTTTTAAATTCCGTGCGCAAAGTTCGATTTTGCGCACATTGTCCGATGCGTAAAGTGACGCTTTTACAATTTTTACTTTTTTCAGTCGTTAGTCGAGGGTCGGTGAACGTAACCGATACTGAACGGATATTGACGAATCAGTAAGATGTATATAGTCAACGCTTCCATTCTGATTAAAACCTAAACTGTTATTTTCAATTTTTACTTTCATTCATGCTGAATATTTTCAGTATAATCCCCCGTCAGTATATTAAAGTCAGAGTTTTACAATTTATTTTTTGTCACGTTAGTAACAACAGTAAAGTGTCATTTTGCTCCCTAGATATGAAAAATGACATTTACTATTTGCATATGTTGTTAATGTCGCGCATTAATGTTGAGCTTAGTAGCGGGCGATTAAAAGGGGAGCAATACCCTTCTGTAAAACTTTTATCGCATAAGTGGCGTGTGCTCTACACAATTTTAAAAATGGGGGATAGTATTGTCAATTTACGAAATTCAACATTAACGAGTTTACAAGTAGGTGTATAAGCGAGGATATTTTTATTTGTCATTTTTAGTTGAAAATTTGTTATTATTATTTCAAATAAAAAATAATAAGTACTACTAACAGATAATAATTAGTGCAATATTCTGCGACTAAAATTTCGTCAATTAAGTTGAAATTCAGTGGGTCGAAAAAAACACGGGGTACCGTATTTCATAAAAATCTAAATTGAATAACCTCCCCTTGTTATTTGTGTCTTGGATGGGGATGACACGACTATAGCTTTAGCCATATACACGACCCTTTCCTGCCAAAAGGGGTTAAATTGCCACCTGCGGAAGGGGCGACTTTTAAAAATGACCAATTTTTATGTTATTCTATGGATAAAATTATGAGGTATGCATTATACATTGGTTTATTGCGATTACAGTTTTTGTTTTTAATTTGTTAAAATAATTTTTGCAATTTTCATTGAAATGCATTATATGTATATATATATTATACTGACCATCGAATTTTCGATTACTGGGATAATCATAGTAAAAATAATTGTAGTTAATTCTACCATAAATATGGACGCTTTGCTCATGATGTAGTCTGTCCTGAAAATGCCAACTACTATTTATTTTATTTCATTGAAATTAAAGCACGAAAAAATATTTCCTGAATTTTTATTAATGCTTAAACCAAGGTGATTGGTTAATTAAGTCAGTCAATGTAATATCACTACAATAAATAAATTAATAAAAAATATATACAAACAGTACAAAATAAATGAAATTCTATTAAGTAAATGAAAGTTACTCAAGTTATTAAACGTTTCGATTATTATTCGAGCCTCGGTTCAGTAATTACTCAAAAACAAAATATATTTATTAAGTTTTTGAATTTTTACGAGTATTCAATAATTACTGAATGGGTCTTAAATATCAAGAGCCAAGAGTCTGTAAATAGCTTAAGGAACTTTCATGTGCTACAGTATTTATTATTATTTGATTATTTTTTAAAATATTTTATTATTCGTCGCAGATTGACAGAGAAACAAAACTGGGCGATTCGAAATCAATATAACTTTAAATGCGTCTTTATTGATGAATATATTGTCAAATTTACTGATATTTTATCATTGTTTGATTGTGACATTTTTTTAAATTGTAAATACCAGTTTTATTCACACTTATCTATTGTTTCGTTTTTCATGACAATTTGCTATTATGTCAATTTTACGATTATATAAATTTTACAACAATTTGTGGTAACAATTTTTCGATTATGATAATTTTACGTAGATTTCGTTCAAATTATCTGTTGTTGGTTTTTATCGCCTTTGTTAATTTTGGTCAATAATTATTGTAAGAAATCAGTGATTTTTTTTATCGAATTTTATAAACTTTTATTAATTTAATTTATAAAACTTTGTTTAAATATTTTGTTAATACTGATGTAATCAATTTCTTCCACTTATTGGAAAATTTTCGTTTTTTTTCGTTTATTTTCTGCCTAGTTTTATTATTAATTATCGTTGAGTGTGTATCTATACAATTTTCATTTGTATAAAACGAAGTCATGATTTTCTTTATCAATTATGATTGTTTCTCATTTTCAAAATCTTATTCTTTTCATTATTAACTTTCGGATTTACATAAACAAAGAAACTGTAATACAAATATGTATATTGCAATAAATAAAAATCACTTGTATAACAAAATTTCTTATAAAACTAATATTTTTTTTATATAAATTTATTTCGTCACAGGCAGTAAGTGAATAATAATAAGATAATTCATCGTGTCCTGGGTGATTAATGAATTTAATTATATGTAAATGACTGTGTATTTATGAAATAATAGCAATAACTGCAATAAGGCACGTAGAGCCAAATGTCTCGCGTAATTTGAATTTCACGATATAAGAGATAAAGAGGCGGAGTACGAGCTCGGAGGGAGAAGCCCTAAGTTTTATGTAGGTTTCAAGTTTCAAGTGATACAAAAAATGATTGCATAATAATTGACTAGAAGTGTAAAATAACAGAGCATAAGAATGCCATGCAGAGATTCCATTGAGTGTCGAATTGTAAGAATTTCGTATATTATCGAAGAATCGAATAACATTTGTTTCAAAATGTTACGAACATACATTTTTGTACAGTTACGCTAACATTTATATTTCCGTTTTAGGGGATGTTATAGAAAAATAATAAACTCGTTTCATACATTTTAAGAAACTTAAAAAATTGCATTTGTAAATAAAATAAAAGATCACAACTTGACTGATTTCTATTTATAAAAAGAAAAATGAAGGCAGCCGATGAAAAGTGATTGTCGCTGAATTTTAAATTTTAAATTTGTTTATGGAAAAACATAAATTAACAAAAATATCAAATAAATTTCGAAAAATGTTAGTAAAAGTCGACAAAAAACCAAGTAGAATATATAAAAAATTGACAGTGCTCAACTTAAAATCGATATAAAATCAAATGAAAAAACTCTACGACAAAAATTTAAAGAAAAAAAAAATATATATACATATACATATATAAGTAATTATATATATAAACCATAAATAATAATATAATAAATGATTATTATTGTAATTTTAAAAAAATTTCCCACAACTTTACGTTTTTCGATAACTTGGATAGTTTTGTTTTTATAAACAATTGTTTATGATTTTTCATAATTTTTCATAATTTATCAAACTTTTTTCAGAGGCAGAGTGGGGTGGGGGCAATTATTTTTGCTCATATAAATAATATATATAAATAATAATGTATTAAATATAAATAATATAAATTTATATATATATATATATATATAACTATGTCATACCGATAGTTCCAGGACTGTCCATTAAAACGTTGCGAAGCAACGTTTTAAGGTCGGGGAAT
>JAPYZR010004194.1:0-19821 GCA_030522945.1 Trichopria nigra | reverse complement strand
GAAAACTTTTGATCGGCATGACAAAAACTATAAAATAGCACAGTTTCAGCGCATTTGACCGAAACCCATTTCCCATAAGGATTTATCCGGGGTCCTTTAAACACCCGAGAACAAAAATTATTTCTAAGCAAAATTAAAAAAAAAAAAAAAAAAACGGCTGCAAAAGCGAAAGTAATAATACTGACCATATTGTAGTGTGCTTAATATTGAATTATTGTAATCGATAAAAATTAGTGTTTTGCACAAATTTCACATTACAGTTTTATTTGCTTTAATTGTGTAATGGGTCCATATTTGTATAAACACATACCATTTGTCGTGTTTAAATGGACCCATCGGGAGTTATCATAGTTTTCAACTTTAGCCACCAGGCGGCGTTTTCGGGTGACATAAACCCGTCGAATAAATTAATTTTTAATTAATTTTTGTTATTTAAATATTGAAATATAGTTATAATATTGTTATATAAATATTGCTGTTATATAATATTGCTGTTATATAATATTGTTATATAAATATTAAAGACAAAAATAACGAATTTTCTATTCTACTTTATTGTTATGTTAGTTTAATGACATTTTTATAAATGTCTCTTTTTATTTCAATACATTTTTTATGACGATTTTCTAACGTTTCCAATTTTTTATCCGCCTTTTTGAATGTTGAAATTATACATGTTTTACAGTAATTAATTACTTGCCTATATTGAGTTAATAGCGTAAGTGACAGGGTGAAGAAAAAATGGCCTTCGTTCTTCGTTCGGGAAATTGCATTTCCCGCACTAGTGACGTTATGTACTATTATATGTTTCTTAATTAACGAATAATTTGGAGAATTGTGAATCGAATATAAAGAACGAGAAACCGACATCGATATAATTATCATGGAAATTTTGAAATATCCATCATACAATATTACAACTGAAATGTAACATGAAGTAAAACGAATAATTCAGTACGACATTATTGCTTGTTATTCGAGCCATTGATAATAATGAGTGTTATATATACATCACATGCCGAAATAATGGATATATGTATATATTTTCCTATAGAATTTCAAACATAACGATTGAAACTGACAGGATAACCATATCACTTTTGATCGCTTTAAACATTTCAGAATTTGCAGCAATAAAATAAACATATAAAATCGATAATATATATATATATTGCAAAGGGGTATCAGGAAAGTTTTAAGTTACTAATTGGATATGCAATGTATCTGTATGTATTCATTAAATCATGGAAATTAAAACATGGAAATAACCAAATTAAATGCAAGATTATTCATTTGCAGCATTTTCATACAGTTTTATTTATTTATGTATAAATGTATTTACCATATATAAAATTGTTGTTCGATAAGAATATGTATATTTCTCTCATCATTTCTTATTTTTCTGAAAAAATTACTGGTTACGTCTATATATACAATATAGTTACAAAAAATAAAAAGTGAAGTTTGTGACTCGGTCGATTCTCATTGCTTCACTGTCAACTTTCCGTTTCCATTGTTCGAATCTCGAAATTTGATTCATCATTTGTAATATTCAAATTTTCATTTTCGATATTCCAGTCTCGACGTCCGATTGTTGACTTTCTGGTTTCATCGTTCGATTTTCAATGTTCCTAACTATTCGTGTCATTCGCATCGCTCGATTTTCGAACTTCTTTAAGTCTTGACGTTTGACTTTTTATTAATTATACGTATATATAATATATAAAAAAAAATGAATGTTTTGTCAGGAGACTCGAGCCATTCCGAGTATATTCGCGGTTCATATATGATCAACCGAAATCAAAATCATCAATAGATGAATCGATCGCGTGGCCATTGAATGGAATCGATCAGGGGCGGATGGCCTCTACCACAATATGAGCGTACGGATCCTTGTGTAAATCCACCAACAATGCAACTTCGCGTACCGGCAATTTCCACCATTCATGACGAAACAAACAGCTACACAATAAATGCTTGGATGCAAGTAGCGCAGCGGTATACAACAATAGGGCACGCATCTGCCTGTGCCCGCACGTGGGGGTCGCGAGACACATCGCAAGGGTGGCTTCTACCCCAAAATCCTCTCGACGACAATCCGCCAAGCGGTGAAGGTACTTATACGTATACATATATAGTTTGTAATCCAATTACACATTTTTTACGGGATCTCTGCGTATCAAGATGAAAGTGTCTTTCGGGAAAGATGTAATTTGTTAGCGACCGATGCTTTTATTCTATTATGTGTGATTATAGACGTAGTTTCAATCAGTTTAGAGGAAACGAATTTTATTGCAGTTTTATTTACAATTTCTTTCGATAATATTTTACGTTTCAGACAATTGGTCGATTTTATTATTTGATCACACTTTGTTTAACGATTGACTTTGATGATAAATATTGATTATCGAATATCAAAATGTTTGTACTAATTTTTTCAATCCTTTACTTCAAAATTAGTAATAGAAAATACAGGGAATGAATTCAAAAAGTTTAAGAACATAGAAACTATAAAAACAAAGAAAATTATTTTTCTATCCTTAGAAATAAATCACTTTCTGATCCTTGTTACTTTAGGGCCAATGAAAAATATTTGTTCACTCGTAATCCTATAACGAGTTTTTTGCCGCACTCTTAGTGGTAACACTTAATACCTTCTTTTTTTAGAGTAAAAAAAAGTCGCGACTAGGGTCTAAAGTGGACTTTTAGGATCAGAAACACCCCCTGCGTCGCGACAGATTATTGTTGGTACACCAATAAGTGTGAACGTTGGCAGCTGTTGGACCATTGCACATTGCAGTGTTCGCGATTGTCACTTGAATAAACATTTCTGCAAATTTGCGCACCATCTACTATATTCTAATATACTATAGGGGGAGGTATATATACTATTTGTCCATTACTGTAAATATCAAAAACAATACAAGTTTCTTTTTTTTTTTCATTTATCTCCGAAACATAATGAATACTGGTTTTGGTGACTTGAGCCATGTTCCAATTTATCTGAAATCTTACGTAGATATATTTTTCTGAAATTCAGTATAATGTAGTAAGTTCGTCAGATTTCCAGTAATATAAATTAATGTTTTTCATTCATAATTGTTAAGAAATACAATTTTAATCTTACGAAACCCCCCAAAAGAACGACAATGTTTTGGAATGGATTCGACATTGTCAAGAAATCAATTTATTTGCGACGAAGCGAATTCATGTGAACACTTGAATATTGTCCAATGCATTTAAATCCAGGACTAATATAAAAAAATTAAATTTTAATACATTTGAATCTGAAAATAATTTTTTCCAATTACATTATATACATTTCAATAAATTGTAATAAAAATTTTTAATTGTAAGCAATTACTATTTATTATTAATATTAATTGAAATGCATAGAATTTAATTTATACGCATTTATTTTGGATTTGAATGTATACATTGAATATATTGAAATATATTGAAAATGATTAATTTTATAAATATTATTTGTGGTTTGAAATGCATTAGAATAAATTGAATTGTTCACACAAATTCGCTTCGTCATAAATGAATTCTATTTTTGATTCTGCTGAATCAATTTCAATACTGTTTCATTTATTGGGTCCGATATAAATATGTTTTAGAAATATGTTTTGAATAAGACTTATTTGAATAATGTTGAAAAGTATTGGTAAAATACTAATAAAAAATATTCGTCAAATATTTATTAAAAAAACGAATGCGGTAAAAATAACATGAAAAATTATTACAAAAAGATAAAACATGATGGTGGACTCTAAACTCAAATATCGAGAAATTCGGATAATGGAAATTCTGAACAAAAAATGTAGAATGTAATATATCAATAATTAAATAAATAAAACATTATACTATTTTTTTATATTAAAAAAATTAATTGTAATTTGACAATAATTCTTTCTGTGTTTTAAAATATTAGATCAGAATGATAAGATAAAATTTGTATATATGAAAATCGAACAAATTTTCTATTAACTCATACTAATACAATTACACTCCTTGTGAGGAAATTGTTCAATTTTTCCCTTTTCATCATTTTAAAAGTACACTTGAATGTCAACTTTTTCTGCGGTTGCATAAATACTGTCTCAAGGTTAAAACGTCATTCTTACACCGAATAACCAATAGTGATCGGAATATATTGCGTTCTGTTTCAGAACATGTAATACTACTCCAGCTGCAGGAACAATGCACATCCAGAGCGAATGGATATTGCGGCACTGATGATGACCCCTCCGCATGTTTGTACGTGGTTCAATAAAAATTTTTTTCCGTTTTGAGTAAACATGACTCGTATTTGTATCTGATCGTCCGAACGACTGGGACATATGTTGTACAATGATTATTGCACGTGTAAGGGGTGAATCTATTGCATTTCGTAAGTACGGTATATATACGTCGATATATAGCCCTTATTTGATTTATCATATTTATAGCTTCTGCTAATATTGTCGGGACATTGATGTAATATCGGAATGAGTATTTCTATTGTGCGTGAAATTGTATCTGTCGACGAGGTAATTCCACGTTTCATTTTTTATAAAAATGAATACTCATGCTGAAGTAATACGAAATGCACAGTACTTTATTTATCTTTTATTTCGTAGGGTAAAGTGTACAGATCACTTTCGTTAATTAAGAGAGTCGTAAAAAATAAAAATTTTATTTGTTTTCTTTTAATATCATTTCTATTCGAATTTTGCTGGAGGCAATGTTTAAATCCCCCTCTAAGTTTTCTGGAGTGAATATTTATAGCCACTCTATTTATTACTTCCGTAATTGCACTCTGTGGATCCGTTAGACTAAAATTGACACGATTCTTCATAAAATAAATGAATTCTTTAAACAATGCTCTTTGCATTGTTTGGCATTTTTTACTTTTCTGACATCTACATTTTTTTGACATTTACTTCGCGCTATATGTATCCATAGGCGTCTGCGTACGGAAATTTAGCAGTTGTCGAAAAGCAATTATGCTTGGTTGCGCAAGGCGACATTAATCGTGCGTGCATTGTGAGCTCTGCACCCTTCGTTGATTTCGCTCAGGGCCGAACCCTTTGGTGTCACTTAATTTTTCAACATTCGCCTTGTCAAAACACATGCACTTAACGCTTAATGAGGCACCGCGAGTAGGGGTCATACTCGGCACCGTGTAATTTGCGCGATGAAAGGCTGCACCATTTTTTTTTACGGGCCTCCTCCTCCTCCTCCGTTACCCTTCATCTTTCCCTTGTTTCTTCAATCTCCATAGTATACCCCCCTTAAAAATATCCGTAAAGTGCCGGTTCTCGAGTTTCGCCACGACCGACGTCTGAACGGTTACCGATTGTCCCAGCACCTGGTTTGCTTATCGATCGAACGAAAAGTCGCTTATCTCGCATCGGGAACGTTTCATTGAAAGATTATTATTGTGTTTATCCAGCGATTGGTCCGTATCGAAGGTCGTGTAATGCGGCGTTTTGGGAGTTGAAACAATGGACCTTTCCGAATGATCGTCGAATTAAGTTTTAAAAGTGAATTACGTTGATGCTATTGTTCCGGTTCAGAGAGCGTAATTTTGAATCGGCATTTTTGAGGAATTAATAACATTAGTTAGGGGTGATTCATTTTAAAAATTGGGAACGTGTCATTACAATGTACTTTACACAAATGTGCATTTTAATTTCAAAACATTTCATGGTTATCAAATTATTCGACTTACATTTACCATTAATTCAGTTTTAAGTTTATTATGTGCATTTTTGTTGTATGTACAAATTACGTTTTTCGGCTATTATATATTCAACTCTGTTCACCAAACGTCAATTCTTTTTTATAATTTTTGGAATTATATTGAATCATTTTAATTTTTTCTATTGTTTTTCCAGTTTTCCATGTTTTCTCATTTTTAGTAAATAATTACGACGTTTGAATAAATTTTTTTTAAATGTTTGTTCATTTCCAAACCGAAAACAATTTTTGTAATTTTTTTTATTTAATTTTATTTATCGTTATTACGGTCTATTATATATAATATCTGCAAAAGAAAAGAAAAAATGTAGGCATTTATCATTTTTGTCTATTATACTGTTCATCAGATTTCGATTCCTACATAATCTTATTCATGTTTAATCTTCAGCAAAATATGTACTAATTATTAAATTTCGATAATCTACACATTGAAATAATTGATTTTTAATATTTATATCCAGTCAAAATGTTCAATTACAGTTATAATTCAAACAAAAAAAAGTCATCAACGTTATTCTTTAATTCATACCTTATATAAGCGTACATCACGCGATACAATCAATTTATTACCAATTTGATATTTATCCGATCGTTATGCGTTATCCACTGGCACGTTCTCTGTCTTCCTGTCATCAGTACCGAGCGAACTCCTCTCCGTTAAAGGCAAATTACACATATATATTCATAAATTTATCAATTTCCTCATCAATTACCTCCAATTAGTAAACGTGCCATTACATCGATCACAATGTATCGAAAATATCGCTTATTTTCGTCAGTACTTTCAATTTGAGAAGATCACTCCGCACAGAAGTAAATATATACTCGGAGCAATGGCTCGGTGAGCGTTTAGCCTCTTTAAATTCCTCGGCCGTCGTTCGTCTGCTTTTTTTTTTCATTCGAGTAAAATTGTACCTTTCAATGCCCATAAGTACGAAACGCATCAGACAGCCCCCGTAATTATCACTATACATGTAATTGGGAGAAACGGAAAATTGACGGATATATACTTCCACTGCTTTCTACGAGATCGAGAAACTATATATATACACATAGGACTGTCAGGAAAGATCATTTATTGTTGACTTTGCCCACTTATAGTCGGGGATTATTATTGTTATATAAACAGTAAAATTATGCGAGAAATATTGCTACGTGCTTTCTGATCGTCCGTTGTTGATGTACTTTCCGATAGAATCTAATTTAGTCGAAAGTCCGGCACGTTTCCGGTAAAACACGACTGAGGGAACTGTGGAATAAAAATTACAAGACCAAAAATCCCGCTCTTACATTCGTCAATATTCAAGTTCCATATCGACGTATATTCATCGTAGACTCGATTGATTCTTATAGTTCTTATTCAATTCTATATATCGATTTTTGCGGATTCTGTTCCTTTTCAGTTCCATCGATTCCATGGAATATGTGGATTCAACTAATTATTGCAACTTTCAACGATGAAGAAATAATACACGGAGTTCAGATAATCGAATATGAAAAGAAAATGTCCTTGGGCGCAAAATCAACTAACTTTCTATTACACAGAGACGAAAAAAGGTAAAATTTCAAAATTTGTGACAACGTGTTTTTGCTTGTATGAATATAAAATTATAGTACTTTCCAACGTATGTTATTTTTGTAATTATATATAATCATATGTTATAATAATGCAATAACACAATTTTCATTTGTATGAATAGATAATATATAAGTTTGGAATTAACCAAAATAATCTTTTATTGGCCTCTAGTCTTAAAAGTCTTCCAAGTACTTCAAGAATCGTCTAGTACGATGATAAACGTCCTTTTCTTATTGACTGTCTCAACGTATCTATCTTCGATATAAAAATTACAATTAATACTTATATACATTCGAATCTATCAATAAATTTTTACGTCTTAAGGCTACATCAGACAAATGTACACAGAGTTACGATAAATATTTTATCTCCAAGAAAGATCTTCTCCGTGCCTTTCAAAGACCTTAAATAAATTCGCGAGTCTATTATTTAGGCAGTATTGCCACGCAAACGCAATAAAATTCTCCAGTTGGCAAAAAAAAACAAGTCTTTTTTCCCGTGTGGTGCAAGCGGCGCGTCCCATCGCTTTGCCAATGATGGGAGAGGATTTTTTTTCCATTATCCATGCCAGCGGCAAGAATGGCTGCACGAATGAGCTTCAATGCGCCTTGCATCGGTACAACGTAATTTACGTCCGTATTATACGTACGTCGAACGCATTCCATCCGAGTTTACGTAATCTCCGCAATCGGCACACGGGCACGTATATATAGCCGAGCTGAGAAATGACAAAAGTCTCCCTTTTTATCGCAGCGGCTTTTTTTATCACCCCCCTTACCCAATCCTTTCGTTATGTAAACATTCGCTAATTTTTATTTTTGCATTACACCTAATTTGCCGTCTCGCATTGTGCAATTCGTCTTCGCTTTCGTATAAAGGTCGCGCGCACAAGGATCACACGTTTCCTTTCATTGAACATTTTGTGCATATTTTGCAACTTTCCGAATTTTTTCATTTTTTTCTGAAATATTGTTAATTTTTATTAGTGTATATATAAAAATAATTTTATTAATATATACGAATAATTTTATTATTTAATAAACTTAATGATTTACATTTATAAAATTGTAATAAAAATTAAAAAGCAACATAAAAAAAAAAATTATGAAAATGGAAAGTAGTTAAATTTTCAATATTTCTATGGCACTAATTCTTTACCACAAGTCATAATCATCATAATATTAAATTATTATTTTAGTCTTCATAATTTTTAAAGAAATATGTTACTTTTTATGATAGGAAATATTTTTATTTAAATCTAGAGTTTTACTAATTGCATCTATTAATGTCGTTTATACCAAGTTTTGTCATTTTCCTAATTAACTGTTTATTACAAATTTTTTGCTATTATTTAGGAGATTTATATTACTTAACTTTTGTTATTTTGTTAGCATTTTTAATTTGTTGTCTGCATTGTTATTTTTAAAAGAAAACAATTACTTTAATTTACTCTCTAGGAAAAATTGAGACGATCCCACCCTCTTATGTCATTTTGAGAAAGATTTCATTTTTTTAAATATGCACTTCCCTGTACATACAATGAATTACAGAAATAGTTTCTAAAAACAATTTGAACCATTTTAAAACAAAATCAAAATTATTGTTCGGATTTTACATTTTTGGTAATCAGTTTTCTTTTAACGATGAACCCCAATTGACGTAATGAAATGAAACCTTTGTATATCATAAAAAAGAAACGTAACACATTGAGTATTTGAACTCGCATTTCTGCCTCTTAATAATGGAAACATCAAAGATGGCTAATTTATTATACTTTAAATCAACGAATATTTCGGCAGAAACTTGAATCCACCCTAAAATATTCTCGGTCGAAATTTTAAACTATAATGAAGGGGAGTAAAAATGTTACCAGCTTCTCCATTGGAATTACCCATAAGTATAACTCTTCGTTTCATAAAGTTCGAAAAATATATAAGCCTGTTAATTTCAGAGCTCGTGTAAGGAAGATATTATAAGATATATACGTATATAAATATAGTACGTCAAGAGCTGATGCCGAGTCGAAGGTATAATTGCCGCCCTTACGTTAACCCTTTTCGAGACGTAACGATATTTTGTAAATACTATTTGTCCCGACTAAATATGTTGGAACACATTTTTACTCGTATTGCACCGAAATAAGTTCAGTAAAATCACGAAAATGTATATTTTCTTTTTATTTTAAACATTTTTAAACAGATTTTAAACATATCCGTTTTGGAATATGAAAATGTGTATCGTTCGTTGCATGTTTATTCTCATTTTATTAGCAAAGAAGACGAAACGTTATTACCTTTAGCACAATGCATTGTAAAATAAAGGCAATGAACATTTATGGGTGACGAATAAAGAGCGGTCGAAATTACGATAGTAATGCGAACACACGCGGTAAAAAGGTACTTTTTCGGCAACCGTTCGTTCATTTTTATGCCTCGGGCACATGCTGTTATATTTTATTATTATTTGCGGCGATTTTTTGCGAATTATTATCCACTATTTTAAGATTCGAATAATTACACTTTAAAATAAATGGCTCAACTCAGAAGCTTAACAATGACGCGTAAAAGGAAAACAAATTTTAAAAATAGTAATTTAAAATAAAAAGTATAAATTATTTATTTAATTTTTTTTAAAAATCAAGTTAAAAAAAAACGATATAAAAAATAGTAAATCGTTATGTGTATAGAAAGAATTTATAGAATTTTATAGAATCAATAAAATCCTTATAAGTTTTAGGAATAAAATTCATTATCGAATGAATTGAGAATCAACACTTGTCAGAATAAACAGTACAAAATAGCAATCATCAAACAATAGTACGTATTTTTTATACGTTAAATACTTAATAAATACATTATATGTATTTAATTGCATAATGTATACGGATATGGGTCGGAAGAAATTTCCTCAATTTATCATTTGGATAAAACGATATAGTGGCAAATTACAATCTGTTAATTTCAAGCTATGTTCCAAATAACTTACATATATATGTATATTAAAGTAAAAAGTCAACTTTGAAACTCTCAATTTGACTAACAGTTACATAAATGTAATAAAAATTATATGATTTTTTCAACGAGATCACATTAACAAAAAGATATAACACGAATTCATAATTGTCAAAACCGCCACAAGAAATAAATTATATACGCATATGTGAATTAAACTTTTCGTCACTTAAAAATATAGTAGGTACAAAAATGCACTATTAAAAAAAAATGAATAAAAATGAAATAATAACCAGAATTATCACGAATTCAGGACGATTTAATAACATTTTATAAACGAAATTGCATATTTAAGTGTGTAATGTGTGTTTTACTGATTGCCGTGGTATTGCTCTCGTTATACTGACCAAGAATCCTGGGTTTAAACTTACCTAAAACAGACAAGAAAAACAACTCAATTTAGTACAGTTTTATAGAATCGTATTAATAATGTTTGATTATACAACAAATATGTCATGAAATATCACTTATGTTACTTCTAATCTTATGCAAAATTACAATTGGCCTTATTTATTCTTTATACGAATTAAACTTTCAGTTTCATCGGGAAGGAACGGGAAATAAATGTATAACTAATACAGGTATATACTACTTCAGAAACATGTAATTTTCGTAAAAACTTTCTACTCATTCATATATAAAGCTGTAGTATTCTTCTTTTTATTGTATTATGTGGTTTGGTCTTATTGTCCTACGCAGTTATGGCATATATTTCAAACGAATTGAATAATCGATTATATAATTATTCTGTGCAATTACAACGTTAACTTTTGTTTTAATTTGTATATTTTAGAAATTTTCGATTTGAGAAAAAATGCTTTTAAATTGTGTTTAACATATATGTGTTTTCCTAAAAATGGAGACAACATTCAAAATCATTAACAATATAATTAATATTGTACGTTCTAAATCTTTAAATTGTGTTAATAATAAAAATTAGTAAAGCTGCAAATAAATGACATTATAAACTAATAAGAATTTCAAGGACCTAAAATGAATAATAATGGACAAAAACAATCGTTTTTAGTTAAATAATTCGATAGTTTCCTAAATTTCTTAGAATGTGATATAAGTTATACTCTTTCATACAAATTCATTTTATCGATAGAATCAAATGTAACCTTCACTATGAAATTAAATAACCCTTAAATAAAGATTGCAATTATACATTATCAATGAAATACATATTTTATTTCTTATTTTCCTATTTAACATAGTGACCTATTTATCTTTTTTTATTCTTCGACTTTGCCTTGTCAGGGCTTGTCATCTACATAATTGAAAGCGCTGCTCTAACCGATTGTCATTGACCAAAAATCGATGGTCTTAGCCTGGTAAAATTGTTTTGTCTTAACAATTGTTGGGAGCAAACAATTTCTAGAAATCTCACACTTTTTTTACAACATGTGCAAAACTGCACGATTTCTCTGCCAATTGAACTTTTAACAAACAGTTGGAAATTGTTTCTAATATCGAGTAAGGCGCTAATCATCACTTTCCCTCGGCGGCGAGAAAACTAAGATTGTTGCATACTTTATTTTTTTCGAATGTTTTTGTTTATTTTTACGTTCAATTAGATTACTTTTATAAGCTGAATCGAATAGGATTAACGACATTAAAAACCACATCTTCGTACGTTCGTTACGTCTTGTAAACATATGCGAGTTAGCTTTTTCCACTTATACTGAATGTCAATTTCACATTCCTACGAAAGAGTTTTTCTGTCGCTTGATATGGTGTGTAATTTTTTTAATTGCGCGACATTTCATCGAATTTCATTATTGTGGGGTTTCAACCCGTTTTATCGAGTTTATTTCACTCGTTACGTATAAAAAAGTGAAGCAAAAAAAATTAATTTCTTGTTTGTTTATTTGTAAACTTGTATTTATGTACTAGCGACTGGTAATCGCTGCGTCTGTATAATACGAAGCTCTTGACCGGACTGACTGCCAAACGAGCGAAAATTCCGTTGCTCCATATGAGCGTTATTGTTTATTTACATTAACAACAAGTTTGAATATAATATAAATTCAACAATTATATTTTCCTCTCATTCACTAATTTTTAATTTTTTGTACTTTTTCATCTCATCTATTTACATTTTTTTTCATTTTATTTTAGCTTATGTACTCGGGATTATTTTGCCGTTTCTTTTCTACAATTATAAACAAAATATTGTTTGTATAATTTTGAACATATATACCATTATTACATCTTTTTATTTTGAAAATATCAATTTTTTTTTTTTTTTTTTTTTTTTTTAATTTTTAATTTTTTTTTTTTTTTTTTTTTATAAAATGAATTCCGAATTTTCATTCATTGTTGCCAATTTTCATTAACATTTGTTAAGTTGTGCCAGTTGTCGGCAACTCTTATTTCGTGCTATAACAATTATTGTTCATTTTTAGCAGTTTTCAATGTTAAACTTTTGTACGTCGAATTGTTGAGTTTTGCATGTAATTTATCTATGTATTTAATAAGAATAGCAATTTACATGTAAACAACCAATTGTATTTATAGTCTATTTCAAAATTGCACAATTTTTCTTATTTTTGTACAATTTAAAAAAATGAGAAAAATCACTAAAATTCGTATCTATTTCCAGTTGGCACATTTTATTCAAGCATCGTCAATTTCATATTTTCCGTCGATAATATGTTGATTGCAACATATATAAGTACTGTTTTTATGTTTAACAGATGACGATCATTGACAGAGACATGCCACTATACAGGCGCAACATCAATAATGACGTAACACGTGTCGCTATTGTACAATTTTTGTTCGTTCTAATGTTAAGTAAATGCGCCACGGCGGCAGTATAAATATCTATCCGCGCTGATTAATTGTTCAAATCTTATCACCTATAGGCCAGCATCAATTTCAGTATCGGTTTCAATGCATAGACGAGGCGTATGTAAATTCGATCACTCCTCTCACGATTCTACAATCAGCCTCAATCGATAAGGACAATTGCGAAGAAAAAAAAAAAAAAAAACTGACAAGACCGCACCCATGTGCAGCACGGTCTAGGACGCGAGGCTTTTTTGCGCTTCGAATAAATAATATGCCCGGAGCAAGCCTCGCCTTTTGGAGCGAGTGTTGTCGCAGATCTTTGATTTCGTTTTTATTTCGGTCAATGGCCGCGAACAGGATTGCCCCCGACACCATAGTCTCGAAAAAATCTGGCGTGGGCTTCTCGATCGCTTGATGAAATCGTGATTCAACAATGAGGAATTTACGGATGTCTACACGTCAGTCTATTTACGTCTAAAAGACGACACGATGATGAAAAAGTTTTCAGTTTAGAATAAACGATATATGTCAGTCTAAGCTAGAAATGGGAATAATTGAGTATATAACGTAAATGTTTCCGGTCTTAAAATTAAAAATAACAATTACAAATAGTTGACATACATTGACGAAATTTTCAACAACAACAAAATTATTGAACAAATGCCAAAAAATTGAATAGGCAAAATAGCAACGCCAAATTTGTAATTTTAATTAGAAATTTAATGTTAAACACTTCCACTGACTTTTTCCCATCCAGATTACCATCAAAAGAACATATACCGGACTGTGCGCAAGCTGGGTGCGGTATATATTTTTTGAGGTCGCTTTCCTACGTAAATACAAACGCACAAAGTTCGCGATTCTTATTACATCGTTCTGCGACTTAAATTGTACGAGTAATTCGACACTATCGCATATGATTATACATAATGTTTTTTTTTCTGGTTTCATTTACACATATATATAAAACATATTTGGTATATTTTTTATTCGGTTTATGGCAATTACACCATGTATACATGAAATTTACGATTTGTAAAAACAATATAAAATCGCTACATCCCTTTGTCTGTCACGTACCATCGAGAATGTCTCGCTGGTATACTTTGTCGCACAACTTGTACATCGCAAAATTTCTGCCATTATTTACATGGTAGAAGACTTCCTACAAACTATATGTAAAAACTCGTTTAAACGCACCGATGCTCCTCTTCATGTGTAAACAGAAAAGAAAAAGCGAAGCGGAAGTTGTTACGATCAACGCGAATATATACACGATTCGTTCCTCTCCTTTCCATCGATTCCCATTCTCCTTCTTTGTCTTCATTCGCCCGAAGTATGATTGTTGCATTTTTAACGGTATATCCGAATGCCGATCACGTGACCACATCGAAGCTTGCTCTTGAGAATGCTAATTCGCATTCCCAATTCACACGGAGGCGATTTTCGTCCGTATTACGTCCACCCACCCATCCAGCTATACACGCACGTGCATACCACTGTGTAAACATATCTGCACTGGGCACTGCCCACGTTTGATATGATGAAATAATTTAAGTGATTTTTCATGTACTGGAAAATCATTCCCTAGGAAATGATTAGAAATTATCATGTGCTTGTACATCAAATGTCCACGTTTGAGACCACACTGGACCAAGAAATGTAATAAAAAAAAACAATGTCTATCCTTGATCTTGCACGTACATACTTTATCGCAGGCTTTAGCACATGAATGAAAATAGACATAAAAATACACGTCGACACGTCGTTCGTTTTCTCAACTTAGATACGATTAGTTTTTGGGGTGGATATATACTGGTGGAAGAAGGTAAAAAAACATTATCACTAAAAATTGAAACGCTTATTATTTTGGTAATTTAGTATATAAAAAATTGATTAATGACTTCAAATATTTATTAAAAAAAAAATACAGAATTATAAATATCATCGTATTTTTTTTTTTTTTTTTTTAATGGGCGAATTACAAGTCGATATATCCCCGATTTTCAACAAAATCACATACTAAAATTTCAATAAATTGTACAGTTTTATGGAGGAAAATGATAAACGTGCATTTAAAATACTCGAAAATATGTAACGAATCAAACAATTATTGGTTTTTTTAAAATTGACCAAATACAAGTCGAGATATCCTCTATTTTCAATACAGTAACTATGTGTACTGAAATTTATTGGGATGAAGGTTGTAGAGTCAAAGCACCTACTTTTAGTTCAAGTGTACTACCAATTTTTTGAATAATTTTGAGAAACATGAAATTATAGTCTCGATATTCCTCACAGTTAATTCAGCAGTTAATTTAGATATTCAAGTATGTGTGTAATTTTTTATTATTTGACGAATTTAAATACAACAAATTTAATGAAATGGAGTCGAAGCAATAAACAAAACAGTATTACACCATATAGACTACTTGATACAAGTATCACATATTTATGAGTAATTTAAATCACTCTATATATATATATATATATAAACATAACATGTCATCTTAAGATGCAAATAAATCACGTACCTTGAACGCGCTAAATATATATGGGTCTCGCATTAAAATTCATTCGGGTTACCGTGATGTATATTTTAAACGTCTGTATAAAGAAATCCGCGTCTTATTTCGAGAAGGTTATCCGGAATTAGGCTAACAAATCTGATCAACATGATAAGCTAACTAACTACGTATTATGTCCCTTTTTTTAGCAATTTCTATTTCGGAAGGAACGTATAAATAAATTGAACAACTCATTGTTTTAAAAATCATGAAACAATCAGTAAACATAATTGAAAGCTTGAAAATCTACTTCCTATATACGCGATCAACAATTTTCATCTTGTCATTAACTCGAAAAAATGGCAATATTCTATTTGAATTGTATACATAAGAAAATATCATCATATATTCTCGAATCGATCTTCGTGCGTAGCAATTTGTCGGAGAAATGACTGTACGTGCGGTATGCATAGTCAAATATATATAGTAGCTATTTCTATAATCGTAGAAAGTGAAAATACAGGATAACGACCGACATTATCATACAATATAACACACAATGAAAGGTTTACAATGGGTTGAACTTCAATCTAATAGCAGTTTAAGCATTGTGAAAGGAATTGTTGGAAATTAAATGCTTATGTATATGATTGAATAATTATCTTTACTGTAATAAACTGACAAAAAAAGAAATACATTTGTATTAGTCTCGATAATATTGATTTTTATCAAATTATGTTTCCGTATAGTTATTATGAATATAAGATGACAATTGCCAAATATATCAGTTACAATATAATAATATGTAGTTAAGTGAAACAAGTGACACAATAATAATACGTATAAATTATAAGATAGTAGTATATTTCATTACTAGTGCGGGAAATGCAATTTTCCGCACGACTATTGAACGACATTTTTCTTAATAGTATGGGGTAAAATCGAGTTCAACACACACGAAGTATTTTAAGGGACATTCTAAGGGATCCTGACGATGACATCCTCAATTAAATCCTCAATACTTGCCGGATCATTCCTACTTTTCAGTATTTATGTCATGATGATGATGTATGATCTTATGCACAATGATTTGCGACATCATTAATAAAATTTATTTACATAAACATTTACAAATAAAATTTCCGGCATATACTGTTAAGAATAGTGTCGTTCCTTACTCGTGCGGCAAATTACATTTCCCGCACTAGTATCGAAATGTAATATATTTCGTTATTGATTGAATTGTTGTCTATATATACGTAACAAATCTGTCGTAGATCTCCAAAAAAGTCGTTTCAAAAATTACTTTCAAAATGGAAGAAAACAAAATTGATGCAATATATAGAAATAAAAATAATTTTACCGCATAAAATGATTTTCTTGAAATTTCTTTGAGTGCAATTCGGTCGAAAGCAATTAATAACGAGCCTACACGTGAAACTGAAATAATCGAAGCTCTCGTCAACCAAGTCCATAATACGTATGCGTACATAGACGTACGCTTATGTTACGTTTACTTGACACCCGATAAAAGATAAGAATGACAATTTTGTTACATTTTCCAAGCATAACAGTCCAATGATATACTTTGAATGAGCTGCCGAGGCGACTTCTATACATGTATCGTGTCTAAAGAAAACTAACTTTTTTTTTTCACGGACATCGAGTGGCTGATGCTGTCGCGCCACGTTTCGATATAAATAATATATATATATATATACATATACATACCAGAAGCAAAGTGTGGCTTACTCGCTCAGACTTTGGTATGCGTTCGAGTATGTACCGCGCCTGTCACGTAAATACCCTCGCCGAAAGCGCGTAGGTCTCGAGGGTACGCGATGTAAATGAACTTGTAACGGGACGTACCTCAGTTTACATTCTTTCGCAAATTCCTTTTTTTCCTCTCTCTCTCTCTATCTCTCTCTCTCCCTTGCACCAAGTTCTTTTGAATCGCGATGCACGACAAGGGACGTGTTACACGTGAGACGTATTATTACTCGAGAAAAATTTTGGTATATAAATGACGAAATTTTATTTTACTTTTTTTGTTTGTTTATAAAAGATAACAGTTTTGTAAAGAAATAAAAAAAAAATTACTAACAATTAGAAAATTAACAAAGTTCATCAGGTTATAGTCATATCTAAGATTGCAATTATACGTGAAAATTAAAAAAATGGCAATGTAAATAAAAGTAATGAAAAATAATAAAAAGAAAAGATAATTTTCGACAAATATACACACACACATATATAAAAAAATAATATAAACATACGAGAAAGGTATTAGTTCGTCTGACGTATGGCAGGCAAATACTGAATGATTTTTTAAAATTTATCAATGACATTCCAATCGCATGTTTTAACTTCAACGTTAAGTTTGACATAAGTTTTGTGATATTTTATTCCTATTTATAGAAGAGGATAGGGAAGTGATGAAAATAAAAAATAGTGTCAATTATGATATACGTCAAAATCACATTTTTACAGAAAATAAAAAATAAATTATGCTACAATTAGAAGTTTTCTAAAAATTGGATAACATTTTTTTTTTGTTGTAAAAAATCAATTAGAAAAGCAATAAAATTCAGGCTTTAGACATATTATCTGAGATTGCAATGGGTTACAAGAAAAGGAATGTAAACTTTTAATTTCTATTATAATGTTGAAAATGGGCAAATTAAAATAAGAAGAAAGATAACGAAACAATCGCGATATAAGAAAAGTAATTTTATTTAAACGGTTTTTTCCAAAAATAAGTGTTTTGACTTCAACATAAAGTTTGACGAAAGATTTGTGATATTTTATTCCTATTTATAGAATATGGGAGGAAGGTGATGAATGAAAATAAAAAATTGCGTAAATCAAGAAAATATAAAATGTAGTAAAAAAAGTAACATAAAATGAAACAAATCTATATCAGAAAAGAAATAGGAAATATGTGTATATATAATAGGAATGTATTGCAGTTTGTATTTACAAAAGTCGTTATAAAATTCTAAACGTTTAAATGATAACTGAAATAATTAAAAAACGACAAGACACAAACAGGACAAGAACGACTTGAACATTAAACAAAATATTAAACAATAATAATCCTGTGGAATAGTAAAAAATAGATATTAGTAAAAAAAAAAGAAAATTAAAAGGATTGTATGTGTATATAATATTGTATGGCAGTGCAAAATAAACAATCGAATATGAACTACTTTGGATTTACTTTCTATAAATACAATGATTTATTTTTGAAGAAGTGCTGACGGAAGCAGATAAAATAACATAAAAGGATTAAAAAATATAGTATGGAAAAACATAAAAACACATAGAAAATAGAATAAATCATATAAGTTTTTCTAATTTCTCGTCATGCAATTGCTGTGAGGCGAGAAATTTATTTAATTACATGACTAACAAATCTCTTTTTTAGATGCTCATATATTGGATTGAAAATACGAGAATTGAGGTGCAAGTGAATTTATTGCCACTATATAAGACAATTCGAAGTAGCCACTTCCTAATTAATTATCATATATATTAACTGTACATTCACATGTATGTTTGATTTAAATTCAATCACATATGCGTATATGACATTATATAACAAAAATACACTACAAACAAACGCTGTTGAAAAAAAAATTAATTATAACGGTATTCACTTTCGTCATTGCATAAATATGAAGTCTTCAAACGAATAAACTGCATTTAATTAAAGAAAAAATAAATTAAAAAAAATGTAAACTTATCATCTTACGCTTTTATAGCTCGAGATCGTAACGTCAAGATCGATAAATTGCCAACAATGTTGTCGAGCGCTATAAATTCCGTTGTTATGATACGCCCGTAGTGAATAATCCGCGAAACCTTGACGATTCCTCTACTCCCACGCATGCAATTCGATTCTATCCGCCAGTCGAACGGTTCATTGATTTAATCAATCCCATTCATGCGAAACCAGTTTTACATAATTTTAGAACTCTCGTAACGATCCGTCGTCCTTCGAGTGGAAACGTTCGAGTGCGGTGTAAATCCGTGTAGATCGACGATCTTCCCACACGTAGGGCGCAAAATGATCAGATACTATTACGTCTGTCCTCGCTGCAACGATCTCAAAGTCGACTCGGATCGTTACGAATATGTTCCCTACGTGATTTGTTCCGCTAATGTAAAAAAATCTATG
>JAPYZR010004193.1:0-12745 GCA_030522945.1 Trichopria nigra | reverse complement strand
TGAGCGGTAAAGGAGTAGCGGTCCGCACGCGCATATATATATGTATACATCGGGCATTAATACGAACTTGGCGCGAGAAGCGACCGCTTCTCTTGATAATAACAGCACATATATACATATACATATATATCCCGCTAACATATTTGATGGTCATGTAAATATAAAAAGTGCGTTTGAAACGTATTTTTTTTCAAAATTTGGGTTTTGGAAGAGTGATTAAAAATAATCCATACAATCTTTCGAAAAAATATCGGTGAAATTGGTTCGAAATTAAACAAGAATTATCCGAAATAAATTATGTTTGTTTCATCAATAATTTATTTCGAATAATCCTACTTAAATTTTGAACCAATTATGTTACAGATATTTTTGTGAAGATTGTATATGTTATGTAGAATCACCCTTCCAAAGCCCGAATTTTGAAAAAACGTTTCAATTCTTTTTTATTTATACTTTTCCTGTTTTGAGGTTAGGTCGGTAACTGTTCTACTTTAGAATATATATATATATACACTTCCTCGGTGTCACTAACCTACAAATATTCCCGATGACATATATAATATATATATTTTTATTTCGCTACTTAATTATGTGAATAATTTAAAACATAAATTTAATAAAATAAAGTATATATTCATATGCCATCTGTACAATGTATAGATTGTATAACAAACCATAACAAATATATATTTATATTTATTTACGCGATAACGTCGATTTACGAAACTTATCGTCCGTCGATAATGTATATATAGAATTCGATCGACGATTTCAAAGAATATACTACGAATTAAGAATACTCAAAAACATTATAAAATGACAAAATAAATTATTTCAAAACTTAATTTCAACACATTTTCTTTTATATTCTAAGAATTACACATTTGAAAAAAATTGTTTTTTTACATAATGAAAAAACTACATGAATAATAAACAGTTTCGGTCGGTAACTATTAATTATATAGGTCGCACTGCTAGCCGCTAGAGAGCTCCGAACAGGGAAAATTTAAAAATTAAAATTACAATAATCCTGCATAAACACCGGACAAGTAAGAATTTTATTTGCTAATAAACCGATATCGTTGACGCGATTCACTACTTTTTGTGCAATTTTCAACGAGAAAATTCATCGATTACAAACGTGTATGTATATATATATATATATATGTGATTCTTACGAATTGCAATAATCGACCCGCAAAAAAGCAAAGCGACGTTTGTTACGTATTCGTAAATGTGAATATGTATTATCTGTCATGACTCGTTCTTTCGGATGCACCGAGATGATGCACTCGCCGGAAACGTCGGAATGCAAATATATCGCGAATCTCGAGCCCAGATGTCGGGAGAATTTGTCGCGCAGGAATATTGAAGGCTAAATTAAAATTGGACATCTAAAATTCTGCCGTTTCTGCGTAAAAAGCAAGCTGTCATTTATATTTATTCGCACTGGCCTCTTTTCGTCGAGACCAAAGTGACGACAATTATCTTATCAATATATGATGATTGGATAATTGGACGAATAATTAACTCTAAATTCAGTTAATTAACGTGTTGAGTCGGCATTCTTCGGATCATCAATCTCTTTCATATTATAGGTTAGTTAGTTTATATATCTGATGCACTATATATGTATAATTTCAAAATTTACGTATCTACTTATTGTTAAACTTATTGTGTATTTATAAACATTAATAAATTTTACAAATATTTATTAATGTAAAATTTTTATTTTCAGTTACTTTGGCCACTCATGATCATAAATGAATTCTAAGCGGGAATTTGTCGCAGCAATTAATAGCATTTCGGATCGAACAACTGGACCATAATCGATCCAATGGAAGTTGAAGAAACAAGATCGAAGAGATCACTGCAGGAGAGACTATACGTTGTTCCTAGACGAATCTCACTATTTGTAGAAAGCTTCTTTTACAGGTACAAACATATTTATTCCGCTTACTCCAATTTATCAATTTATACAAATTTGTATTTATCTTACTTAGTATATTCACTATTGATTTTTTAAAACGATTCAAATAAAAAAGATGTTAAAAATAGAATTAAAAGTATAAGTATACGTAAGAGAGTGAATAAAGGAAAATATTACATGAAAGCATCTTTACAGACTTGGTTTAAGGATTGCTCATCAACCCAAAGAATGGATCTTGGGCGCTTGTGTAATCATTCTTCTTTGCCTCAGTGGACTCTCTCGATTTCATCAAGAGAAGAATCCTTTAAAATTATGGGTACCGCCAAATTCAGATTTTGTGCGGGACACAGAATGGCTAATGTCGAACTTTCAAGAAGGTCTCAGAGTTCAGAATATGATTTTTTCTGCGGACGACGTCCTGGAACCAGCTGCTCTAGTTCAATTAAACGAAATAACAAAGCGGGTACTCTCTGTTCAAACAAAAAAAGAACCAAAAATTTATTGGAACGATGTTTGCTTCAAGTAAGAAAAAATTATGTTGCTACATTTTTTAACTATTACAAGAGAATAAATTAAAATTTTTGCAATTTTCCGTGCAGGGTACCAATACTACCTACTGCTCGTAAAACGAGACAGACTGCAGAATTAGATGATGATTTTTTTAATAAAGAACCAAAAATGAGAATGGACGAAGATGGATACGATCCAGGAGTTCATGCACCTACCTCAATATACTGCAACATCGTCAACAAACTACCATTAGGATGCACTTTATTCAGTATCATGGATATTTGGGAATTTAACTCAGACCTGATTGCTTCTCAAACGAAAGAAGAAATCGTGGAAGCATTCAATGCTGCTGAAGTAAGTCCAACGATAGGCCATTCGGTTGACTTTCAAAATTTGTTAGGGGGTGTGACTCGCGATTCTGCCGGAAGGATTGTTGCTGCTAAGGCCGTCAAAACCCAGTGGTTTCTCCACGTAAACTTCACTGCAGTGAACATGGATGACATTGGCAACGATGCTGGAACTGCGGACTGGGTAAGGTGAGTCGGCATAGAGCGAAATAGAGGCCTATGGCTTCGTATGAACATTTCGATGAATTTCGCTTCCTCAGGCAACGTCTGATGTCTTGAATTGGGAAGCCGAATATTTGCGGGAACTTCAAAGATGTTCGGAAGAACTCGACCGACGCAAACGAGGCAACAGCACTTTCACCGTTCGGTACGAAGCAGGGAGAAGCTTTGGCGATATCAGTTCTGCAAGTTTGTTCCAGGATATCGATAAGCTCATAATTGGCATTATACTAATGTCTATATATGTCCAAGTGATACTTTCCAAATTCAACTGGGTCGAATGGAGGGTGAGTGCTTTTACATTGTCCATATTGTGATTTTATATACGTTTTTTTATTTTTCACAAACAGTACAGAACATTAATATGAAATGGTTCTATATAATAAAAAATAACCGTTTTTTTTTAGAAGGAAAATATTAAAAGAATTAAAATTAATTTTATACATGTGTTTCTCTCTGAGTCAGTTCTGTCTGACGAGTATTGCTCTTTTGAGTATTGGAGCAGCTTTCATTGTGGCCGTTGCTCTGTGTTCATTATTCGGAGTGTCTTATGGACCGGTACACACTTCACTGCCGTTCATGTTGATGGGTCTCGGAGTCGACGACACATTTGTCATGATGGCATCGTGGGAAGAAGTTGTCACAAACGTAAAGAATAAAAAACTGCTTTTACCGGAAAAAGTTGCTTTAGCTTTGAGTCACGCCGGAGCGGCTATTACAGTAACATCCATTACCGATGTAATCGCTTTTCTCATTGGAGCTTTGACGGCAAGTATTTTATTAAAAGTACTCAAGTTACATATATTAAGAAATTATCATCGCAAATACAATTAACGCAAATACATAACTTCATGCATTAATAGTATATAAAAAGAAAATACGAATTAAAGTACCATCTTAATTACATTTTTCAATATCGATTTTAGATTTTACCTTCGCTGCAGTCGTTTTGCATCTACGCAGCAGCTGGAGTCTTTGTGACCTACATTCTGCAGGTGACAGTATTTGTGGCCTTCTTTGTCCTCGATGCAAAACGCATTGAAGAGAAGAGGAACGGCGTGATTCCCTGTATTCGTCATGAGAAATTCGAAGCTGTCATCGATAATTCTAAAAACAGTCTTAGGTGGAAGGTAATCGATCAACTTTACGGAAAAGTCATATTAACGTGGCCAGGCAGAGTGAGCGTGCTGACGATCACATTGATTTTGTCTTGCGTTGGAAGCCTCGGATCTTACAATCTCGAACAGTGGTTCGATCCAGTTTGGTTCTTACCAAAGGGGACGTACTTAAGTGATTATATCATAATGAATGAAAAAGAATTCCCAAACAGAGGTCACGCAGCGTCAGTCTTCATTGGTGATGGAGACATTGTAGGAGATTTCCCAAAGATTTTAAACCTCAGCGACACACTTAAAAATATGTCTAACATCGATCTTGTTAAAGACTGGCCAGCGGACTTGGTACAGTTCGTAAAAGTAAATTATGATCAAGGTTATTATTTTTAGTCGAATGTATACTTTTTTCAATTTGTGATAAACTTAATATATCTAAAAAATTCTTTACCTTCAGATATTTCAGACAAGGGAATTCACTCGGAAGATTTTCGTAAATATCTATCAAAGTTCCTGTTTAGTCGTAGCGGCGGTCGATATCAAGGTAACTTCAAATTCCACGGGCGCCTCAGCTGCGGAGAAATGACACCTCCGTTACACATAGTTAGTATCGACTTTGTCTTCAAGAGATTCAAAACTCCGCACCAATGGATCTCTGGCATGGACGAAGCAAAAAAACTCGCCTTCGAAGCTGATATCCGAGGTTTCGTTACCGTGTGGAGCAAAATGTTCGGTACTTGGGTCACCGATAAAGTCATCTCTCAAGAGGTCACGCGCAACCTAATTTTGGCCCTAGTCTGTGTGATGGGCACTACGTCGTTTCTCATCGCTGAGCCTCAGACATGTTTTTGGATTTTGCTTTGTGTGCTGCTTACACTGCTCGATGTCTGCGGATTCATGTTCTACTGGGGCCTTACAATCGACATTGTCTCTTGTATCGGTGAGTTTCTATTGTATATTGACATTTTTCTTAAATAAAACACAATATCTATATTTCTCATTGAAAAATGTCGCACATTACGTATGATTTTCAGGTTTGGAGCTAGCCGTAGGACTGAGCGTTGATTATGCGGCACACGTAGCCCACGCGTTCCTTCATGCCAAAGAACCCCATAACAAACGGAACGGTCGAAGAGTGCGAACTCTGAAAGCAGTGAGGCACATCGGAGCAGCAGTTTTGTACGGAGCTGGTTCCACTTTACTCGCTCTCTCGTTATTGTCTTTTTCGCAGGCTTACGTCTTTCGAGCTTTCTTCAAAATCTTCTTACTAGTTATAGTTTTTGGTTTATGGCATGGATTAGTGATGCTGCCCGTTATACTCAGTACTATTGGTCCTAAAAGTCTTCGCGTCAAAGACAAGGTATTATAACATCGATATGTACCGTACGTTACAAATAAGTAAATACAGAATCGAAACCTTTAAAGTCTTCTCCGTACAGGTACTAACAAGAAGCACAGAGGCTGAAGAAACCGATGCAGCGGTTGAGCCGCTGAAGACATGACAAGAACACGTCTACGATATGTATTTTTCATCGAGTAGACTTAAACTTAGTACGTATAGTGCAAGTGTCTCGTGATTACTTTTATAATTTTTCAAAACTGTCGATAGTTGCAAACGGCCTCTCTTATAGAAATCACCTGAACCTATACAGATCAACAATAGTACACGTTACAGCGACCTACATTGAAAAATGTATATCTAATGGCCTCATTCGCCGATCAACTTATATACACTTAAAGTTTTATAAAGTTTACGGTTGTTTATTTTTGTGCAATAATACTGTATAAAAATTGTTATACGCACATTGATGCAAAGAAAAGAGACAGACTCGTCAAAGGCAATTAAGTTTTATTATTTTCCCTGATTTAAACATCGTGTACAACCACACACACATTATATACATTCAATGCCGCGACGACGTACATTTACAACGTTTCTTTCGAAATCGCCGCGGAACAATGATCGAGCGTCGTAATGTCTTATAACGCAAAAAAGCTTTTCTCTAAAAATCGTTCTACGTATGCTTTGCAAATCGAACCCTTGCCTTTGTGCGCGTCACCTTCCTCAGTTGCGTATTATTGTTTATATATGAGTATATATATATAAACAATACGCTTACCGCCTAAGAGTTAATTTATACTAAAATAAATTACTTAGATACATGAAAATACATATTACATGTGACGTAATTACAGCGTAATACTGTGCGCTATTCACGTTGCTATTCTCGTTATCATCCCCGATTGCACCGATTGGTCGATCAAAAATCCCACGCGCACTTCTCCGTCCGATATATGTAGTCTTTTACGCCAACTTGTTCGTTGATTAATCGCTTAGGAATAAATACCAAATTCGATCGATTATTGATATTAATCGTTCCATGGAATTTCTTATCTACAGAAGAAAGACTTCATCTTTTACGGATGCTTCTTTGGAAGCTCGATCATCTTTCTTTTCGGCATTGCATCGTTCTCCGTCCGTAAAATCTAAGTCTCCGATGGCATACTTTGAAAAGTCTCCGTTGATAACTTTCCGCCTTGACAAGATAGTTCGTTAGTAAATGTAAATTTCAAAGTTATTTTAAAGTCGATTGTTGTACTTTATGTGATTTTTCAAATTCTACTTTATCATTATACAACAAATCGATTTGACAGTAGAGAACGATGCAGCAGAAAAATGATAATTACGACAAAACACACTTCACCTCTGCGTTTACATAAATACCAATGGTGACTTTGTACATTGGTAAATTCCATTTAAATACGTTGCTGTGCTTCGTATGTCACACGATAAATGCGCGAACGTGATGTCTCGATACTTTTAACGAGCAATGCACAAAAATATTGATTTATTTTACCCTAGACGATTAAATATCGCGAAAGGATGCTTCCTCTCTTACTTCGCGCGAGATATTACTTAATCCTAATACTCTTGATATTTTGATATTGCGATATTACTCGCGCTGATATAATGCATCAGTTCGAGGGAACCTCTTGCCCCTACACTGCGAATGGAATGCATCGGTTGTGTTGGCGTATGGCTATTGGCATCGGTTTTTCTTTTCTGGTGCCGTGAAATTACCAAGTGAAAGTCGTGCCATTTTAGAAGCCGTTTAAGCTTCGTTTTACGAATATCGTCGTATTTTAAAATTCAGAAATATTTATTTTATTATAAAAACAAAAACGTTCGTTTGTTTTTTTAAAGCACTCCGTTCCTTCGTAATCGAAAAGTAAACTTTTGTTGCACAAATTTTAAAGAAAAATTAACAAATAATGGTCGATCCAATGTATGAACTAAAAGTTACAACAGTTTTAAATTCAATAAAAATGTACATCTAAGTGATATTTTATGTATATTCAAGAAATTGTCATTAGAATTGACGTTTCTACGTATTGAACTAAAACTTGATCAACATTAATAATTAAAAATAAAATGATTAAAACGGACGGCTAAAAGTTCATTAAAAAACATATACATATAATAACAACGAAAAATATGCGACAAGTGCAACAAAAGGTTTAATGGCTCAACAAAAAATATTGCTGATTTTCATATAGATATGATAAAAACATTAACATTTACAATTTAAATTATTTCAAAATTTACACTCATCTTATAATCACTTAATTTAATTACATATTATCTTGTTGAAATTGCCTCGGTTACTTTTACAAATGAAATTTAAAATAAAAACAATCGATCGATCGAACTAATTCTTAAAAATTTGTCGAGTCTGACCAAATCAATACGTGAAATCATTAATACTGATTAATTAAAAAAAAAAAAAATGAACACTTGAATTGGTCACTAAAATACCTATAAAAGATCAGTCGAAAATCTGTACATAAATAGTCAAATGTTTTATCAAAAATGCATCTCTTACGATGCCGTTCACGTTATGGCTTTCAAAAGCATATATTCCGAAAAATGCTTATAATAAAAGGTATTACGTACTTATGAAAATTCAATAGCAAAGCGGATTACTAGTTTGAACACAACTGGCAGACGGAAATGCATACAGTAGATATACTTTCACACCGAAAGTCGATGATCGGAACAAGATCCCGAGACTTTGAAATTTTCACTTTGCAAGCGCACGAACAGTGAAAAATCAACGGGGAGTAAAATTCAGGATGTATTTCGTATGTATTGCTTTTTTCTCAGTATTTCAAACAAATTGAAAATGTCTCACTTGAATAAGATAAATATTTAAATTTCTAATTATTTTATATGATCGTCCTATTAGAAATTATTAGTTTTTTCTTCGTCTGTGAAGAAATAATGAAGTTATACCTGGCAACTTTGATTACTAGAACGGCATACAAACTCAACATTTTAGTCAAAAATAAAGTCTCGCAACTTGAATTCGCACAAAATGATGCACCCCCAAATTTTACCCCCCTCGTAAATGTCAACTTCCATAACGATTATAGGCCCGAATCGAACCGAAGTCTTACGTACGGTGAAAAGAATTTATTCTACCGTATAGTCTAAGCCAAGTACGTCCTAGGATTGACCTTGACGGCAGGTCGCTCCTCTTTCGCTGAAGGCGGCCAGGCTTCTTCCGCGAGACTCCCGTATCGTTGGACTCCGGGAAAAGGCCTGTCAGCGGACTGCGGCGAGTAATACCCAGCCGGTAGTTGATGATAACTGCTCAACGGGGACTGGTATTGATAATAGTCACCGCTCAATGTACTCCCGTAACCGGAGTAAGAGCCGTATTGCGACGTAGTCGAGTAGCAGGATGTCGAATAACCTCTCTCGCTCAAGCTTCGATAAGACCCCTGATGCTGGGGTCTATCTTCTTGTCAGACTGGTGTACTCATAGCAGCACTGCTCATGTACTCGATGTCACCGATGCTCTTCACTCGTCGATGTCGCTTGCTGGCCCCGGAAACCGTTGACGGACGTGGTGGAAGTTGAGGAGGTGGTGGCGAATTCCGCAAGCTGCTCATGTAATGGCACTGACTCACCAAGCTGCCAGTATCTGAAGAAGATGATGGTGAAGCTTTCTCGCTGCGTGGACGTAAACCTAAAGCCCGACTTAGAGATCCCTGTAAATAATATTTCTAATTAGATGATTTCATGGTTTGGTTGTAACCGTGTTATTGACAAAAGCTTGGCTTGATTGAAAAAAACGTCTGGTGTTAAGCAGATTATCAGAATATGTTTACATTTGTCATTTCGGTTTTCTGTTCTTGAAATTAATCAATCAGCTAATTCTAAGTATATAATGTAATGTTTTCATCAGTGATTTTGTTTTGATGGAAATTAACGCTTTTTAAAGAGATTTGGAAACAAAATAGAACAGCGCCATTGACAAATTGTGTCAAACTTCTGTGCCGCTAAAAATGTGATATTATATTAAAATGACAAAACTGATGTTTTTACTAAATTGATCTGATAATCAGTTTATCACTACGTTTTATTTTTTTTTTTTTTCTTCTCTCTATGCTATTGATTGGGAATTTGACATATCATTCATACCTTTATGAAGTGTTTGCAGAAAGCGACTTCGTTCTTCCCCTTTCAAATATGAATTTGAATATGCCATAAAAATTGTTTTAGCCCTAAACTCATTCTATACAATTTTGTAGATTCATCGAAATGATTCTTTTACAGGTTTAACAATTTGCTAGTTCAGAGAAAACCTATCATTTTATACCATTTTTAAACGTGTATACATATTAATGAAAAAGAAAAATAATTAATTTTATGAAACTGTAAAACGTGGTGTACGTAAATAACATATAAAAATATATTTTTGAAAAACTCATTTTAACAGATATTTACAACAAAAAGTTAATTACTTGTGCTTACTTATCACGCAAAACTTAAAACACATATTAAAACAATATCCTGTACGTATAATATATCTATCATTTAAATAAACATAACATAATCAAGTATACGAATCACTTCCAATTTTTCTATATTAATAAGCTTATCCAAATACTACTTTCAGAAATTAAATGTTTCAAACCACAATGCACAATCACATCATTTCATTGATTTTACTACAATAACTTATGATATTAATGATAACATAATTTCTACTCGTATGCTTCAACCACCACCTTACTTAAAGTTACTTAAAAACTATTACGAAGAGAATGGAGATGTCAAAAGAATGGTACGTCAGAACAAACCAAGCTGTCAGTAACCGCAATGATTGATGATATCTTGATTAAACGATCGAGCTGACTGTATGGAAATATGAAATACTCATCAATTGGGAGCGATATCACACTAGTATAAAAAGAAAATTCGTGATTGAAATATGAAAAACTTGACATACAAATTCTTTTAATACCCTATTAATACTTATTACATGTGTATTATTTATATTATTATTAAAATATTGAAATTCATACTCTTCTTTCTTCATTCTATCTGTCATGGATGATAGGACGAAGAAATGCGAGTATTAATTTCAATAATAATATGCAGTCGAAGGAATTTTAAATTCTTGCGATTATTATATTGTATTATAATCACATCCGAAAACGTAACAAGTTATTATTAGAATCCAACAAATTATTTATTGAAAATAACTAACGATGAACTAAAATGAAAAGGTTTTGAAAATGTTTGAAATTGAATTGAAGTTTTGTTAGAAAGTTTACGTTTAAAATTATGATTGAGGCAAAGTTAAAACCAAAATACCACCTTTTTAGCCATTATGCAAACAAAATATTGCCTTTAACCTAAAAAATATATCTATAGTTTTTTATGATCACGTATCGTATGTAAAAATCTTCTTTTTTAAATTTTGTAGAATACAAATGTTTCAATGTATCATCTATAATGTTATTAAAACTTGAATATTGAACTTATTTAGGTTATAATATAAAATGACTTTATATAAACGCGGTTTCGCGATTTCATGGTTCCTTCAGATTGTGTCGGTAACTCGGTACGTCGATAACAATTTCAGACCCATCGATAACGTAATTTTCTAACTAAAAAAATTGTAATTTAAGAAAAAAGTCCAAGGGATTTGAAATATTCGGGACTTTATTTACATTTCACGTGAAAGTAATTCAAAGAAATCAATTTGGAATTGAATAAAAAAATAGATCAAATAAACTTACGCAAGTATATTGGTATTTTCAAATTTATTGCAGCAATTTCTTAATACTATTCTAAACCGATTTAGCTGAATTTTCATCTGCGTTCACGTGAAATGTCTTAAAATGCCCTGACAGAGCCAGTATATTTAAAAATCCATTGGATTCTCGCTTTTATTCACCAGTTTTAGGTTTTAGGTTAGGAATTGACATTATCGGTGGAATCGCTCATAGATGACGTCAGTAGCACACAATCGGTAATGTAGTTATTTGTTTATTTATTGTTTATCTTGACGGGACATTTTCACGTATATACTCGTAGACAACATGTAACAAATGTTTGTAAAGCAACGTGACCGATAATAACTTCATTTCCAATAATTTCTACGTCTGTCTTTTAAGAGGTCGTAAGAAGTTGTCATATACTGTTTTTAAACTCCCCCTATGGTAAGTTCGGTATAAAAGAAGAATTCCAAATAAAAAGTAAACCTAACCTCCAAACTTTTATAACCTACAAAACAAACGAGACATTTGCTCTTTCGAAACTATATAATTCGAGTATACATATAGGATAATTCTGCATGTAAGGTGGTTCTAAAGTAGATCAGTTACCGACCTAACCTCAAAACAGGAATAGTATAAATAAAAAAGGATTGAAACATTTTTTGTGATATTGATTCAACATTAAATAAGTAAACTAAACGAAATAAACTGTTCTCTCTAAAATTGAACAGCAACAAAAATAATTTATTTCTGATAATCCTCGTTTAATTTTGAACCAATTTCCGCTATATTTAAAAAAAAATTTAGATTTATACTTTTTTTGTTGAAAAACTCTCGGTAACCCCCAAATAGCACAGCAACATGTAAGTCCACAATTTTCCGACAATACACCGGCAAATTGTCGAAAATATGCCGTTTTCGACAAGTTGCCGGTGTGTTGTTGTCAAATTGAGGACTTACATGCTGTTTTGCTATCAGGGCCGCTGTACTTTAGAACCCTCTTAACGGGGTTCTAAAGTAGAAGAGTTACCGACCTAACCTCGAAATACGAAAAATGTAAATTATAAATGATTGAAACGGTTTTTCAAAATTTGGACTTTGGAAGGGTGATTTGATATGACATATAAGGTTCCTCAACAAAATTCCACTAAAAATAACGAAAAACTCATTGAAAATTTTTGGAAATAAATTATTTTTCCATACTTAACTTAAAAATAATTTGTTTCCAAAAGTTCTTATTTAATTTTGAATGATTTCTGCTGGAATATTTTTTTGGTGTTGTATATGTTATGTAGAATCACCCTTCCAGAGTCCAAATTTAAAAAAAAAGTTTCAGTAATTTGTTATTTATACTTTTATTGTTGCAAAGCTCAGTCGGTAACTGTTCTACTTTAGAACCCTCTTAAGAGGAGACTGAGCTTTGCAACAATAAAAGTATAAATAACGAATTATTTAAACTTTTTTTTTTAATTTGGGTTCTGGAAGGGTGATTCTACATAACATATACAATCACCAAAAAAATTCCAGCAGAAATCATTCAAAATTAAATGAGA
>JAPYZR010004192.1:0-17562 GCA_030522945.1 Trichopria nigra | reverse complement strand
TGAAACATTTTTTCAAAATTCGGGCTTTGGAAGGGTGATTCTACATAACATATACAATCTTCAAAAAAATATCGCTGAAATTGGTTCAAAATTAAACGAAAATTATCCGAAATAAATTATTTTAGGTGCTGACAAGAGAAAATAATTTATTTCGGATAATTCTCGGTTAATTTTGAACCAATTTCAGCGATATTTTTTTAAGGATTGTGTATGTCATGTAGAATCACCCTTCCATAGCCCAAATTTTGAAAACACGTTTCAATCCCTTTTAATTCCTACTTTTATGGTTGAAAAGCTCGGTCGATAACTGTTCTACTTTAGAACCACCTTAAGGATATGCTTACCAAACAGGAACTCCTTGCAGAGACCATCCAATTCATCAAGAACGCATCTCTTCCGGTATAATGAAATATAATACCTAATATTATGTTAACCAATGTAACACCGAACCATTATTATAATAATATTGCGAAACTATTGTAATGTGATACTACTCTGTAAAAGACTGTGTAAAAGCGTCGCTAATGACCCATAGATGTTGATGTGACGTTAAATAAATCTAATAAAAAAAAAACGGAATAGAAAGAAAATATAAAAAACAATGAAGATAAGGTAAGAAAAGAAGAAATGAAAAAATGAATAGGAACAAAAAAAAAAAGAATGTATGAAGAGAAAGGAAAGAAATAAAACGGAAAAGAAAGAAATAAACGGTAAAGAATGAAAAAAAGAGAGGAAAATAATTAAAGAAATAATAGAAAAATGGTAGCTTTTTTCATTTTCTATATTACTATATAGTGAGGGGAGAATTTTATAGACGATCTTTTAATCGCATTCGGTATATTGTACCTGGAAATTTCTCATGCCAGAATTCATTTCACATATATATATGTTTGTCTTTAATTCATTTACTTTTTTATTTTGATTTCTTGGTAAAAAAAAAAACGAATATTTTATAGTCATGTTTTTCAAAAACTATATTACTGTTTTTAAATAGTTACATAATAAGCAAGACTTCTTAACGTGCCCATTACGCCCGTTTGGCCCATGCGGGTGTTTCGGACGGACTATACTTTTTTTTTTTCATTATTGTGAGGGAGGAGCGAGGTCTGTCGAAATAACAAGCAAGGAAGGGTGTCGAATAATAAATCATGCTCGTATATACCAGGCTGAATTTTGTATGCAAAGTAAAAGGCATTTTATATACCAATACCGTAATTGGTGTTTTCTCTCCCAGACTGTCCGTATACAAAGTTCCTGCGATCGCGATTAAGCAATCTTTAAAAGCATGCTACATCCATAATATTACAATGGTAACTATACCCACAAAAAATCTCGAAGTTCGCGATTTGTCTCATACAAAACAATAAAAAAATGTACGTTGTAAATATTGACTATATATGATATTATTATAATTTCGTAAAGTCTTTTCTCGTTGCAATGTATGTACACCGAAAAAAAAGTATCGTTGGAGCAAACATTCTAAGGCTGTGCGAACCATACAAATTGTTGTGTCAAACAGAAGAATGGTTATGTCAACTGTAGTATGGTTGTCCCATCGATACTTTTTTCTCGCGTATGAACGTAATGAACAGCGATTTATAAATGCATTGGGATCGTCGAACATTCGGTACGTCATTGGCCCCTCGTCCGCGTGTATTTGCATAGATGGCAAGGGTCAACTAAAATTAATTCATCGTAATTAACAATCTTTAATTTCATTAATTGGTTAATTTTTTAAAAATTTAGTTTTACGAAAACACATCAAATAATACATTTTTTATCATGTATAGGCAAAATTCAAAAATTCGAAAAAAAGCCAATGCTATGTTGCAAGTCCCGCGGCGTACACATGCGAGGAATGAGGATCTTGAAATTTCATCCGCCCCATGCCATTATATACGTGTCTTCCAGGCGCATGAATTAACGACGTAATTAGATATATCTTATTATCAGCGTTGATGCCAGTGTATACATTTCATAATCAGACATCACGTATATATACGCGTAAATAAACAACCTTAGATTTTCCGGGGGTATACGAGTAAGTTTTCTCTTAAACGTCTTTTCTTCTCTAGTTTGTTTTCGTTTTGCGTATAGTCTCAATTTTTTTTTGTATTCATCAATTTCTCTTATCAGTACATTACATCCTTTCATTCGAAATTTATCGTTTAAATAGTAATACAAAATTATTGTACGAGAAAAGTGAAGAATTTCCGAAAATCGATTAGTTATTTTTGCAACGAGGGCGTAAAATTCGTTTTTTCTGGCGCTTTTCTCTATTTCGCGCCCTAGGGTAAAAATCGATTGACATATATACCGTACGGATCGCGTGTGATAATTTCGCCCTAGATACATAATACACTATTTCGTACTATGCGCTTAAATAATTCATCTATTTTCGAAACTAAATCAATTTATTTTGGAGAAAATTGGACTTGCGTTCTACCTCTTTGTTATTGTTTACGCCAGACTTGCCAGATAGGCCAAGTGGGGATGTACATTTCAAATGAAAATTGGGCGATTTATCGCCCAAATGTGGCAAGCTTGGTTTACGCGAATTAGTAGGCGAGTTTACGGTGTCGGAAACGAATAACAATTTACAGTACCATTTTATAATTAAATAAATTAATTATTTTAATTTAATTAACTTAGTCGATTATTTAATTAATAACAATTTACTAATATTAATCGAAACGAACAGGCATGGTGGGGATGGCGGTAATGCGAAGAGAACACGAAATTAATTAACAAATTGAAAACAATACAAGTATGAAATATTATGAAATTGAATGAAATTTTCGAATCTACAGGCAGAAAAGTCGCTTCCTAAATGTAGCATAAAATGTTAATGAAATGTAAAAAATTGCTGTTAGTTGGGCCCAAAAGCGCCTCGTAACGAAATTTGACATTCACGTAGAAAAAAACAACTATATAAATTGCACAATGTCTCATGTGCACGTCACGTAAGACTTATATTTCAGATGGCGTCTAACAAATTAATATATAAAATTAATATAAATGTTCGGAATCATTCGAATCAAGTATTCCTTCTACGTTTACCGCGACAAAAATTAATGTACTGGGGCGCAAAATGACTTTTTGCGCCTACTGTAACAAAAGGTATTTGTTATCGTCGGTTTGTATAATCAATATTATTATTCTCTACAAATCTGAAAATCAATGTCATGACACTAAACAAACATATATTTGCCATTTAAAATTTAAATGTCCGTTCGATAATGGATATAATGTTTAATATTATATTCTACGGTAATTTAAATTGTTCGAGTCGGAGGTTTACCATATGTATGAATTAATTTGTTTAATAAAATAGTTTATGGGCGTATTTTGATGAGCCGATTAGGAAAATTATTACGTTATTCTAACCTAAAATGGACGAAACTTAAGTATTGATAATAATTATAAAATTCAAAAACTCAAATATTCAAAATTTTTGAAATGATGGGAGATAATCGATGATGAATGAATTATTATAATTGAAACCATTGAAAGAAGTAAATAAAATATTAAAGAAATCAAAACAATTTCAACAGTTTCTGAGAATAAACAAAAAAGTGTAAAAATGAATACAATAATTCCACTGACGAAAAGAAAATGAAATATTATACGAGTAAAATAAATAAAATTATCAGGAAAATTTAAAATAAAGTGGTTAAAGGGAGATTAAAACTTATAAAAGAAATTGATTGATACAGATTAGCAAAAACGGACATTGCAAGTATAAAAAAAAAAAAACAAAGCAAATTGACTGTTAAAAAAAGAGAAAGTGGTTTCTAAAATAAACATGAAGAAACACTGTGGTTTCCCGACTCGCTATAGGAAATCTCACCAGTGTTGCCACAGAATATGGTTCTTTCCTCTTCGTCGTTCTGCAAAACGCTTTATATATATATATATATACAGCTGCATCAGGAACATTTTCCACAGCACGATCGAAAAATACAAAAGCGCATACATATTTTTCGTTGCCACGTCTACTTTCCTAGCGGAGGAATTCCATGCATGTCAAATGTTCTAATCGACTTTGATAATCGTTCTGTTACAGTTGAAAAGTATGCTAATGGGCTCTTAAACCTCCACATTTTTTTAGTACGAAATACTTAGCTGCCGCATCTCGTTGTGGCCGCCATTTTAAGATCTCAAACTGCATTCCTAAAGTAGTCCCGCGTCTTTTGGGCGACTTTTGGAGATATGACGCTGTTCAAGAGTGTGCAGGAAAAACTTGCAGGAAAACAAAGTGTATTGTCTATAATTGTTTCAAACTAATTGTGTTGTAGACATATAAAAATCTGTTTTGATAGATTTTTTATTAATGGGCTGCACGTAAAGTAATTGGTAAAAAATTTTTTTACCAATTTCTTTAGAAAGCTGAGGGAAAATTCAAACTTTCGTACCCGGGACAATATTTTGGTAGTTTCATTATTTGCGACTTATGAGCGATCGAATATATAGGGACATTTTCTAAGCATCGCAACTTTGAAAATTTTGCGTATCATATTAAAATAAAAAATTTTATTTTCATGTGAAAAACAGGAAAAGGGTGTACTTCCGAAAAGTACTTTGTTTTGATGTGCTGAATTCGAATATCATGATGAAAATTGGCGGAAATGTCGGTATAACTGTTCTAATACCTTTGAACCCCCTTAATATATATACATAAATATTAAAATCGGCTGTTTTGATGACATTTTGGAGTATAAAGTGGTTACTTCGGTGACAGATGGCTACTTTGATGACTGCCACCGATAAATTTTTGATTAAATGGATATTTCGGTGACACAAAAGTTACACGATGTGTGGGTCCAGGCAGGTTGTAACAGTTTGGTTTTGTTACTTTTTAAGGGGGGGGCCGGGGGGGAAAGGCCCCCCCTGTAGGCATGTTTCCCCCACCTCCCCCCTTTACCCCCCCTGGGGGGGGGGGGGGGGGGTGGCGATTATCTCAGGTTTAGCCCTAATTTCCGGTGTTATCGTTGGTAATACGAAGAAAATTCATCAGATCATTTTTGTACAGAATTTTGTGCCCTACATTTTTTGTTTGAAACATTTTTTCGTCAGATTTGTAGTTCTCGAAATAAGCGCAAAAAACTACAAAAAATAGCTATTTTTAGGGAGTTTCATGGTTTTGACCATGATAATTGCATTTCCGACAATTTTCATCGTGATATTCGAATTCAGCACATCAAAATACGTCGGAAAACATATGTCCGCTAAGGATTCCCGGACCGTCCTTTTCGGAATTATATCCCAGGAAAAAAAATATTTTACAGAAATTTTGATTGTAAATTTGATATGGTTCGGCCCATGTATATTAATTAATGGCTATAATACAAATTAGATGTGAATGGATCTAATATCCGCAGAGCGGATTACTTTTAACAACAACATAATCGACAGTCACGTCTCGAGCGATTACGTCACGTATTTGATGTTATTTCACCGCGGACACGATCCTCGCATTGCGGACGATTACTATATATTATCGCGATTTTGTTTATTAAATGGAACATTATGTCGTAACATTTCTCGCGCTTCGGAAGAGATTCAAACGCTTCGCCGTCTTCCCTCACTCGCTCATATATATATATATATACGTTTACCTCCTCGTTTACCTCCCGCTTGGTCCACTCTTCGCCTCTCCCTTCATTCGCCGCGATTTCTCTTCCATTCTACGCTCTTCATACGGCAATATGTCGTTCGTCTCTCTCCCTCCCCCTTCTATACTTCCCCTCTTCGTTTCCCATCTCTTTTCAATTCACTCTCTTCTTCCCTCCGTATTTCTCATTCCACTATACATTCATTTTCGTCCCTTATATACTTTCACTATTTCGTCCACGTTTCTTCTCTCTTTCCGTCGTGATGTATATATATACATCCCGTGCACGTCAAATGCAAACGCTCTCTCATCTCTCTCACTTTCGTTCATCGACCATTTCTGTTTCCTTCCCGTTCCTCATCTTTCTCCGACGTTCCTGTCCTTCCTTTTTCGATTCTTTCCCTCTTTCTCATTCCTTCTTGTTTTCCTCATCTCTCTCTCTCTCTCTTCAATTCGTTTCACCCACACGTACTACGGACACTCTTTGCCGTCGTCTCTGTCGCACTCATCGTTCCGTCCCTGTCGAGCCTTCGTCGCCGGTCGGTCTCTTCCTGGCTCGCACACACGTGCGCAAACACATCTATATATACATATACGTATATATGTAGATGTGTATGCGTGCGTGCGAATACACACGGGAGGCCGGCGACGGCAGCAGCATCAGGTTCACCCGTCGTCGTCGTCGGTGTCCCCCCACACCGCGTTGCCCCTCCCTGCCTCCTCCCACGCCTGGGGGCTAGGGACCATCGCGTAGCAGCCATTCCTGTATCGAACCTCGAGCAGCGCGGATCTCGCAAAACGCCGCGTGTTTACATCGCACACATATATATATATATATACATATATACATACTTTTATATATACAAACACAAACATATATATATATATATATATTTACGCACTTTCGCATAAACGTATACACGCGTGCAAGCTTTTTTTTATCTGTATACAAAAACACATATATATTTATATATACATATATATACACTGACGTACCAAGAAATGTATATATAGGCATCGATACGCGATAGTCAATCGGCGTTTCCGCGTCGCGCAGTTTCAAGAAATAGAAGAAGAGAAGAGAAGAGAAGAACAAAAAAAAAGGAAAATAAAAATAACCACGCCTCAGCTGGGCTTTAGTTAGTGTCATTTTCTCGCTCAGTCGATGCACTCGCATCAGCCGGAGCAGCACGCGTTTCATTGTGTTGTGCTTATACTATACTACTACTACGACGATCCGTGCCGTTGCGTGTCCGAGGAGGACCGAGTCGAGCCGAGCCCTTATCGCCCCCGTCGTCGATAACGACGGACACGTCGCTCGTGCGCGGCCCGCGTGTGTGTTGCCATCCCCGCGTTTGTGCTTCTTACCACAGTAGTGTTCGACGACAACAGTGCGTGTTTTTTCGTCCGTCAAATCGCGGCCGTCAAGTTTTTTATATACGAAACCCATTATTGAAGTTGGTCGTCTTGCACCAGGATAATACAATACAATATAATCTATAGTCCGGCATCGGAGTTATTGCTGCCGGGATCAGAGTTACATCATCGGCCGTCTGGTATAGTTGACCAAGACGACGTCGACGACGACGAACCACGGGCGGAGCAGTAGCTCAACCTTCGGCGCGAAACCTCGTTATCCCTGACGACGCGCGATCCGGTTCCGATCCGCGCGCCGAGTCGCGGGCAGTGTCAAGTTTACACCACGAGTTATCGCCGACAGTCGCGGCTCCATCGGCATTGTCGCCTACGTCCTATATATAGTGTCATCGCACGAGAATATTTTGATCGGGACGATATAATCATTAATAATTTCAGTGCATCCCGGTTGGTGATCGATAAAGTGATCGACGGGGATCGAGAGTGACGTAGCGGCGGTAGAGACGCACGTGACGCGCGAGTGTCGTCGTATAGGTGCGAGCAACGCGGCGCCGACAGAAAAATATATAGGCAGCGTGAAAGAGAGAGAGAGAAAACGGCGTCGTTTACTGATCCAAGAAATTTTGAATTAGAACCGGGGGCCACGATGTTTCGAGCGTACGGCACTGCACCGCCAGAGCCACCCACCGAACGGTACAACTGGAATAATAGTCCGTTCTACAATCCGAAAGGTAAAGGATTTTTCTTCGAGTATACGCATGCGTCTGTGTATTATATCCAGTGCCGACCTTCCCGAACGTCCCGAGCCGGACCCGGGGACCACTTTCCCGGAATATCTATATACATATGTGTATGTAAATGTGTGTAGTTTTTAAAAGGTGCAAGTGACGGAAAAACTGCATGACAACACGATCTTAATCTTCCACCTTTTTATATATATGTACCTAGGGGGTCAAGGTGGGTTAAGGTTACGATGTGGCAATTGAGGGGAAAGAAACGTGACGATGTTGACACAACAACATTTTGGTCGGTTGACAAAGTTAGGTTAGGATGAATTGATTAGCGTCGATAAAAAAAAAACTTGGTTTAATTCTCTCATTTCGTTTATAAGGATTGAAATGAAGCCTCGGGAGTTGACTTGTGAGATATTTGAAAATTCAAAATGGCGGATATTTTTGGTCGGCCATTTTTAATTGTCAAATGTATCGAAGCCCATTTCTTTTTCATGCCGGTGTGGCCACGTTGACGAACTTTGCGCCGCGTGGGTGTAAAATCATCATCAGACATCGGAATAAATATTTGGATTTGAAGATCGATGGGGGAAATACCTTTCCAAGAAGATTTCGATCATTTCTGACGAATCGGTCGAGATTGGTGTCGAATGTTTGTTGACGATGCCGAGTTTGCAGTTGACGTTCAGTAAATTCATTTCGAGTTTCTTCACGATTGATCGATAAAAAGATCGGAAGAGATAATATGGGAAGTGGCCCCGGTAATCGGATTAAAAATTTTAATCCATTCCTATTCGTACTTTGAATTCGTTAAACTGATGGGTAATAAAATGGGATTAAATTCTGAAGCAAATTAATACATTTCTATCCAATTTGACAAATGGGCTATGACATTATAATATTTGGTTGCAAAGGAGATGACGAATGCATTCGAATGCAAATTGTATACGAATAAATAGTAAATTACCCAACGAGGGTGTAAAGTGTCATTTTACGCACGAGTTAGGTACCCTGTTTTTTTTGTATCTCTGTGAGTAAAGATAAGGCTTAAAGTACTTTCTTAGTGCTTAAAGTGAACATTTACGGAGTCTGGGTGGATGGTGACATGCGTGTATGAAGTAAACAATTTATGCATGAAGTTAAATGCGTAGCATTTTCACTTTACACGTGACTTTTTCATTTTACGCGCGTCATCTTCTAGCGTGCATAAAAGTTGACTTTACGCATTACTGAAATCAGTAGGAGGTCTAATAGTAGTTTTCGATACGAGTGTGTAAAGTATTACACGCACGTGTGTCAATAATATTTTTTGTAATTCTGTGCGTAAAGTTCGATTTTACGCACTGCATTGCTTTACGCATTACTTTATGTATACTGTATGCAAAAGTAGCACTTTACGCATCAAAAACTATGCGTAAAATCGATATAAAAATACATTATTGTAATTCTGTGCGTAAAGTTCGCTTTTACGCACAGAGTGATAAAAACAATTGTTCGAGACAAGTGTGTAATACATTTTTTACACTTGTGTCGAAAACTACTATTACACATCAACTTTACGCGCACAATAACAAGAAAAGTTTTTTTTAGTTCGTACATTTGAATCCCAAATCAATCGTTTCATTAACATGTGGCTTGTGAATTGCAAAATTATAAATAAAGAAATTTTAAAAGGAAAAAATGTTAAAAGAAAAAATTTCATATTTTGAATGAAAAGTGACGGATGTAAAATGAATGGGAAGAAACGAAATGTGCTTATACGTATCAAATTTTTTTGACATTGTATTTTTATATATTCAAAGATGAATATTTTGATTTTTTCATGGAAAAATACTGCATATTAAAAAATTCACAATATTAACAATGAGAATCAGTTTTACTATAGTTACTGTGCATATAGAAATTGCTGTATTCAATAATCGAAAATTTCGGTGTTCTATATATTCAATAATCAGTTTGGTAATGAATTTGGACAATCAATTAATCAAAAATTGAAAATTGAAATATACATCGTGAAAAAATTTATTTTTTCAGTGGAAACTTGTGACAAATTCAAGTATATATATACGATTTTATACTTTTTATTTCAGAAATATTTTACGATAAATCTTTTTTATTCACGCGAGTTGGAAGAATAAGTTGCTCATTCATCATCATATTACTTGTTCCAATACTATATTACAAAAGAATTACAAAGATATTACAAAACTATATCAAGAAAACTTTTTTTTCATTCCTATGGATTCAAACGAAAGCTTTTTATACTAAAACGCATTTATAGCTCACTTATTTAAGAATATTATTTTTGGATTCACGTGGATTCAAATGTACAGTTGCCTTTTCGTAATAACGAATAGAAATATGCATACATACGCAGTCCGCATGGATCAGACATGTATTCGCGTGGATTAAAAACATCAACATTTTCTATTTGTGTGAACAAATAGAAATGAAAAGCGCCATAAATATGGATTCGTTCATCCCAAAGTACAAATTCAAAATGAATGCATTTCAATACTTTTTGAATGAACGTAATGTCAAATCCAACCTCAAAAAGTGTAAATTCCATCCGAGTGAATAAATTTTCTATTTATTAATAAACATTTCCTTGTTTGTCAGTAAAGATTTTTTAATCGAATGAATGCAATAGTAAATTGATTACTATTAGTAATATATTTTCCGAATGAAAAAAATTATTAATTTTCAACGAGTGGAAGTTAATGTTTTCATTTAATCGACTAAAAAAACGATAAAATCGAAATAACAATCAGATGTTTAGTACGGTGTCAATTTAATATACAGAATCGATTTTTAAGGTCATGTTGTGTTATGCGGGTGAGTTTGCGTTGAAGTATAGCGTGACGTCACGGTTGTCAAAAACGTTGGCATAGTGACGACGATGAGCTGGCATTAAAATCAAAGCATTTTTCACCATATATCTTTTTTCCATTTCTATCATTCATAAGCGATTCCATTGGTTAACGATAAGAAATCCGGTGATTATGCTTAACGTTATTGATTATTGACTCGACACTATGTAGATTGATTCCATTTAATCTTCGGAGCGATTAGTTTCAATGCATTACTCCATTAGTTGACTTTTCGTTCTATTTACATTCTTCAATTTTACGTTTGGAAATACAGAAATAATTCTCGTACGACAAAAAGGTAATTATCAGCTGTGATGGATAATGAAAGGTTAAAAGATTCATTCATAATGTATCTATGCTTAAGAGGTTTTATACAATAATGTATCAAAGTAAATTATTTTTCGAAAATCAGTCACACAACAGGGTCGAGAAAGGTCACGTTTTACAAAAGTGGCTCGAAATAAAATAAAATAAAATAAGGGTTGCAGAACAGCCTGAGTAAATATCGTCCATCAGGAACAAAAACAACAGTTTCTTCCTTAACCCATAAGTCAATAGCTGGAGAAGTACCCGTAGGAATTTATAAAAATATTGAATTTTGAAGAAATGTCAAAATTAAAAAAAAAATGATTTCTATTCTCGTGGGAAAAATCGACCTCTAAATTTATTTATAACTTGCAATCGTTAATACAGTTAATAACAGCCCTTAAGTACTAAAATAATTAAATAATATAACATTAATAATATAATCCAATTTTCTTTTTTTTGTGGGGTAATAATAACATTTTATTAGTCAATAGAAGTCACCTTATTTCTATGAATACATATTTTTTTTACGTATATATATAAAAGAAGTAACTCGCAACAATTTTTTTTACAGATGTGAATTTGCAGAATGACTTTATGAAAGATTATGTCATAAAAGTAAACAAAGAAATTAAAAATTGTTGAAACATTTAAAGGTTCATTTTGTTACTGAATGTTTTTTTTTTTTTTTTTTTTTGATATAGAGAGACAATTAAGTGCTGTAATTTCGGCAACAATGACCGCGATGATGTATTCCATGATAAATTGGTTGTGTTTCGATGTATTTTTCCCGACGACGAGTATATATAGCAGCGAAGCACTTATGTGTGTTATTTCGTCGCTTTGCTCAACATTTCGCTTTTCAAATACTTGTCGATGTTGCAGTAAACCACGAAATAATGCATAATTCATGACACAATACCGCCATATTGTTGCATATATATATGCACCGCGATAAATAAAATCGCGAAAACCACATTGTGAAGAAATGACGAGCTAATTCATTACTTGCTTAATAACGCCTGTTTACGTAAAATTAATTTTATCACCGCTTAACATTAATTACGCAGCGGATAAATAATAATTATTTCAATAAAAGTACGAGCTTAGGCTGCGTTTAAAATGAAAGTTTTATTTTTAGAACGTGACCTTTTGTAACCTGAAAGATTTCATTTTTATGAGTAATTCGTTGTACATAACGTGGAACAGTATTAGGGGATTCCCCGTTGTTTCGCAACATTTTAAGGTATTGTAATCAAAACTATGCAATTTACGTACAAATATTCATTATATATAATATATACATGTACGTGTGTGTGTGTATTATTCATAACCACATATGTAAACATATGCACTCATCAATATATATTTATATTGTGATTTATATATAAAAATTATGAATATAATGAATATAAACATTATTGTATGTAATGTGTGTATTTATGATAAAATGACTTTTCTTGATAACTTTTAATTATTTATGTAAATTTTTATTATTGTTTCATTGTTCTTACCGATGAACATGACGAAATGATTGAATATTCATGAAATTCTAAAATTAAAAACTAATAAAAAATATTTTCTTTTACTTATTTTGCTGATTATAATTTTGTCTAATAATAATAATAATAATGAAAAGTTTCAATTTTAAAAATTGTCATATTCCAGGTGCATAGACGAAGTTCTTAAACCCAATTTTAAGGTTAGAAATGCATGTGTGTGTAGATATATCGATCCATATATAAATATCCCATTTTTCCTTCTTTTATAAATAAGAGAAACAATTTATAAGAAGAATTATATATATAAGAATAATAAAGAAATATATATATATATATATAAACACACACATGCATTTCTATAACCTTAAAATTGGATTTAATAAATTCGTCTATGCACCTGCAACATGACAATTTTTAAAATTTCATTATTATTATTATTATTATCATCAGCAAAATAAGTAAAAGAAAATATTTTTTATTAGCTTTAATTTGAGAATTTTATTAAATTGTTGAATATTCAATCAATTCGTCATGTTCATCGGTAAGAACAATGAAACACTAATAAAAGTTTATATAAACAATTAAAAGTTACGAAGAAAAGTCATTTTTCATAAATACACACATTACATATTCATTATATATATAAATGAAAAATGAAAAATGGAAAAGATGGCTATAATGCATCAGCTGCGAGCGTTCAGCTGACCGCATCGTCATCAATAACAGGATTATGAAAAAATCGTTCTATAATTTCTGATATCATTCGAGTGTCTCCAAGTATATTTTCCTCCACACTACTGACAGTCATTTCCATTTGCAAGCAGATGCACTCACAAAGCGGGAAACGAATATAGAAGCACTAAAACGACTTTTCTTTTTTCGATGCAGCAGAATTTAGGGGTCGTTTATGGCTAATTAAACGTCCAATTTATGGTTTTTCCTTTTCGAAAAAGTAACAAAAAAACTATATAAAGCTGCGCTATTCAAAACGTTAAAATTGATCGTCTGATTTGGTTTCAACATCATCAGACAATTGTGTGGTTTCTGAGGGCTATTTTTAAACTTTTCAACAAGATTTTTAGAATTTTCCTAGGGTTGATTACTGTATAATATTCTTACTGTTTTTATTTGGCATTTATTTATTTCAACATTTATTTTATTTATAAAAAATATAACCAACAATATATTTTGATAACTTGTTACATGTACAGACATGTATTGCCCCACTAAATGTTTCGTCACAGTGATATTTTTTATTTTTGACGGAACGTTTTTGAAACCGTAAATGTCCTATCTCAGAAATGTTTCAAATGTAACTTTAAATCGAAATTCGCCTTATGATCTTACAAAAAAAAAAAATAAATAAATACAAAAATAAAATTGTTTCTCTTATTTAAAAGAATAAACAAGAGGATTTTAGAATTAAATTTTATATATGAAAGGTTTCCGAGGTAGGACATTTACGGTTTCCGAAACGTTACTGAAACTTCACTGTGACGAAACGTTGATCGGATTGGTTCATTTTTTGGAAAAAAAAATCAAAAATATGTTTAGAAGTAGTTTTTGTACTTCTACTCTCGAAATTTCATAGAGTGAAATTTCACTGTTCAAAAAAAAAATTGACGTAACATGCCTACTACAGATGGCGCATCCGCATGTTGTCTTTCCGACCTATAAAACGGACAGTACAGTCGATTTACGCATTGAATTAATCTTAATTGATTTCTAGATTAGGGAATACTGAAAATTTCGTATCGATGACGCGACGCCGTATTCGTATTGCCGGTTTTACACTACATGATGAATCGAGTCGTGCAGGGCGTTCATTAATATATATTTATAAAAATACATTCAAAAACCGGTGTGATGGGCTACTTTATGAGTTATTCTGTTTCTAACGTCTTTTCGTAATAATCTATATTGCGTCATTTCGTGCAATTCGTGACTGTCATTTTAATAATTAATGCGTCATTCGGTAATTGAAGTAAATAAATATCATTTTTTATAGTATTGAAAAACAAAGAATTTCAACCATTTTGAAGAAATTAAAAAAAAAGAGGGAAAAGTAAAGTTCGTAGGTTTTCTTTTCTTAACTAGTACAGAAAAATTAGAATTTCTGGATCCGTTGAGAAATCTTGTTTAGCGAACGAATGAATTATACAATCGACGAAATCGATTGGGGCACACTCATTGTTTCAATGAAATCGCTCTTGTCGCTTTCCAAATTTCGACCGATCCCTCGCCTTCAATGTCCAAATACGAAGATTCGATTCGATTCGAGCGATGACGACACGAGATTCACGAGCTCTCCTCCTCCTCGTTGTCGATTACGTTGTCGTACGGGCACGTGACTCTCGTTTACGGGAATAGTGGGAGAGAGATGGAGGGAGGGAGGGAGGATTAAATGAGGAGGAGGAGGAGGAGAAAGAGGAGTAATGAATCCAACTGTTACAAAATAATTGACAGCAGCGTTGTGTTTGCAAGAAATTGCGAAATTGCCTCACGAGTAATGTAGTTGCGTTGGATCGGAAACTGTCCGGCAGCTTTCGAAAAAATCAGGTTTTTTCAATGTAGTTTTCTTCTCTCTCTTTTGTTTCTTACTTAATGGAGCGAAAAGTTTAAGGATGAAAATAAAAGTTGTTGACTGAGATATCGTATATATATTAGTCTTGACTAATGACGAACATTGATTGACGAATGATGATAGTATCGGGCAAGGCTCTTAATTTCGGTGTGAAAATAGGCGAAACTGTATAAAAAGTGTTAAAAGTGCCTCAGGATATTATACACTGAAAAAAAATTTGTTTGAATAATAGCAAGTAAATATTTACTTGAATTAAGAATAGATTTTCTTAAATTAAGTAAGATTTACTAAAAAGAAGGAAACATTTTCTTAATTCAAGTAAATATTTACTTGCTACTATTCAAGTGAATGTTTACTTGAAAAAAACAAATTTTTTTTTCAGTGTAGGAAATAATACCAGTTCATATAGAGATTTTTTCTGGGCTCCATTACTTTCAACATATGCAGGCCAGAAAAATTGGGCAGAAACTGGTGTCATTTTCTACTAGGGGTTTAGAAACAACCATCATATCAACAAGATCGTTTCGAGCTGTTGGTACAAGACTGACTGTTAGTTTGTAAATTTTCATAAGAGCGATACTTTTCTATCTTATTTGCGCAATAGAGCGATGACCTGATTATTTTTCGATATAAAGTATATAATTTGTTTTTTGCTTTTTTAATGTGCAATAGTAAAAAGTGATCATTGTTGAACGATCGCATATAAAGTTTAATGTAGCATCGTATTGTTTGAAAGAAAAAGGACATATTATACGAGTGAACTTAATTTATTCGATTTTCTATAATTAGTACGTATGCTAAACGAATGTTAGCTATATAATATAGTCTACATGCTAAAAATAATATTATCTGGAAGACATTGGCGCCCTTTTAGAGTGTTTTTGTTTAGTTTTCAATGTTTCTTGACGGCTTCGTCGTTCAGTTATCATTTTAAGTATCTGTTTATATATTATCGCAAAAAAAAAACATCGCTGATAACGAAGAATAAACAACGGAAGGGATTACATTTTCTCAACAGTACTGACAATATCTGTGAAGAGGAATGCGAAAATACATCATACAGGGAAAGTGTCATGATCCATGATCGGGAGTACAAGGATCTACAGCTGTCCCCACTCTACGAATGGAACTTTTGCCGGGTTCGTTTGCCTTCGAAACGTACCAAGATCCTGCTTATAATCCGAAATGCGTAGACAGCTTAACACAACCTCAAAGTTCGATCAACAATAAGTGCATATATACACAATAGGCGAGCATCGAGCGATAGCAGGATGCAGTTGTAGATACAGGATGCTGTAAAGAATGTGATGCAATAACACCCAAAAAAGGCATTAATACGTAAGGGCTGTTTCATATTAGTGAACATATGTCACTGACAGAAGTTCAATGTACTGCCAATATCCCATGCATTATAAATTCTTTCCAGAAAATTCCTGACCTATACACACGGGTTTTCTATACCTTTTGCTAACACAAATGTTGTGTAGCAAACAGGTCTAATAATTAATTGAGAAATTCTCACATTTTTGTCAAAAAATTGTCTAGTTTTAATGCCTATTTGTTAGGCATTAAATAACAATGTTGGACAAAAAAATGTCCATAATATTAAATAATTTGTAATGTAAGAAATTATCCGATTTTTACCATTATTGTCAGATTTTTTATAATTATTTCTTTTTATTTACAATTTTTTTACAATTTTTTTTATTTACAATTATCGTTTTATTTGCTATTTTTATTCAACATTTTTATCGATTACCTTAACAAATTGACGCGCAAGCGAGCATATTCTTTTCCCTAACCATTGTTTGACCAATTTTCTGTCTTTCTGACTCGTTCTTGACGTTCTTCCGAGCTCCCTTACCTTCCGGGTGCCTTCGAGCCAGGTATAATAACTCCCGTTTCCTCGGATCGCCCTCGGGCCGAAATTTGAAACCGACCGCAATATGCGCATTCCTTCTTTTTTTCTTTTTATTCTAATTGGCGCTTACTGCGTCCTTTAAAGTTTAAAGGGCCCCTCCGACGCAGGTGAGACGTCGCTGCACCTGTTATTCATTTCGTTATTCGATTCTTCCACGGTATATAGTGCGCGCGGTCGGGTCCTCCTGCGTGCTACTGAAAGAAATAAAAAAAAAAACGCGATACACCCATCGAGAGAAAGAGAGTGGGAAAAAAGGCGAGAAAGAGAATAGAGGGAAAAACGAGCGCAAGAAGGACCGAGGGAGGGACAACAGCCGGTCCCTTGACCCGGCCTCTGCCTGACCTGCGCAATTTTTGCTCGACTATATATATATATATATATATATATATACGTACCTGACACCCTCGGTAACGTAGCGCCCCTATATACAGTTTACCATGTACGGAATTCGGCATCACCTCCCACTGCACTCGGCTGCCATCACCCTCTTTTATCCCGTACCCCTAAGCAAACACGTCTCATGATTCTTTTTTTTTTTTTTTTTTTTTTTTTTTTTTTTTTTTTTTTTTTTTTTTTTTTTTTTTTTTTTTTTTTTTTTTTTTTTATTTATTTTTTTTTTTGTAATTTTTTTTTTTTTTTTTTTTTTTCTTTTTTTTT
>JAPYZR010004191.1:0-12749 GCA_030522945.1 Trichopria nigra | reverse complement strand
AAAGCCCGAATTTTGAAAAAATGTTTCAATCATTTTTTATTTATACTTTTCCTGTTTTGAGGTTAGGTCGGTAACCGATCTACTTTAGAACCACCTTAAGACAATATATAGATTTGGACAGGGCCGATTGTACATTTTTTTAACATTTTCCTATATGGACCACCGTTTTGACAATCATTATTGTTTTCCTTCAGTAAATATTCTTATTCGAGGATATCAAACGTCACTTTTTTTCAAATATTTACCAGCCAAAAATTTTAACACTCGTCAGTTCCTGAATTTCAAAGATCACGTTATAGCGCCAATATAAAATGTTTTCTGCAATCAAAATATATTTCTATAAAGATGAGGTGTGTTAAAAAACGTAATGTTTGATCACGTGATCAGACGGGAAGTAATCGGAAGGTCATTCGGTCGATAAATATATTTATCGTTTAACGTATGATGAATACGGAAGCACGAAGAAAGTTATAATCACTATTCTCTTATTAATAATCTCTTCCATCATTTTTTTTGTCTTATGTCTCAACATTTTCAAAACAGTTGTGAACTTTCCTCATACGTTTCCTGCACAAGTTAATGAAGCGATTATCACACATTTATGTAAGTTTCTAAACTAAAATGAATGATATATATTATTAAATAAGTTCACGCTTCGTGCACGCTTGATGAACACTTTGAATCCTTTTTCGAAACACGCCGGGAAGGAAAAGTAGTATAGCGAATGTATACGAAAAACTCATTCAAATCATCGCGTGTGCAGTTGAGATTAAAATTCACACTCGATGAACATTTCAAGAACATTTCGAACCATTTATTTGTACATCAAGTTATACACATATATATATATATATGGTATTAAGATGAATCCAGCAAATGTCTATTTCAGAATCATTTCACTGACATTTTTTGAACGCTTTCCGCACACTTTTAATGTATCGTCTTACACAATTCTTGCAAGTTTACTGCACGAAAATCCAATTATACATTATTATATGCATCCTTGAAACGTAAAGTTAATGAAGAAAGATATCGAAATTCGAGCTTTTTAACCATTTCGCCGTGAGCCGATAGGTCTCAATCGGCCAGGAGAAATGGGACGCTACCCCATATATGTAAGCGAGGTCGATGGATCCGATAACTTACGGTCGTTAATTACTGATTAACTGGCTACATACAGCACTATCGGGCTCGTGAATTTTTCCTATAAGCGCGTTCAGCTCTCGCCGCATCAGTCGGCAGCAGGAGGGAAGACGAGTTAACGCACCCACTGTAAATCTCGGCAATAATCTCGTTAAATTTTCAAACTGCGCCTCTGGCTTACTAAATTTTCCTATTTTTTCTTTCCCTTCTTTTTTTTTTTGTATTCAAGCGATGCCCGCGAGCAGCGCTTTCGGACGGGTGCGATTTACATTTTTACAGTTACTGAGTTCGCCGAGAAAAGGGATGCAAAAAATATTTCCCCTTTCGGAGAATTATTTCGCGTCGGTTAGATGGTCGAAGTAACGTGGGGAAAAAAAATGGACGATAGAGAGATGTCCGCGCGGTTCATTTTAAATTGGCATCGCACGAGGACGGAAAATGGAGCTCGAGGGGCAAGCTTGGTCTCATATTACCAAGACATTTCGTATCACAATAATGACGCGTGAAATACCTGCCATTTTCTTTTTCAACGAGGAGAAAAAAATAATTTTTGATGTGGTGCCCTGTTTTACCGACTGACGGTAGAACCGGTTTTTAGGTATTACCGGTGGGGGTTTAAAGTATAACAGTTACCGGGATAAACGTGCTATAAGCACCGATGAAATCGATTTAAAATTGAATGAGGAACTTGCTAACATATGTTATTCTTTTGATATAATATTCTTTCCACACGTCGATGCTGTTTTACCGATCGATAGGCATTTAAAATGTCACTTTCAGTAAAACATGGATGAAATTGTAAAATTCAGTAAATGAATTGAATTGTAAAAAACGTTTCAAATGCACAAACGATCTTAATTAAAATACGCAGGAAAGAAGAGTAAATTGATCAACAATTATCTACTTTACCGACGAATGGTAAATTCATGTTAATTTCATTTAATAATTATCGGAGAAATACACTTACATTTTTAAAATTGAAATTGATACCAAAATTTGCAATTCCTATATGTTCCATTTTATCTATCAGAAATATTATACAACTGCTGTTTTCTGTCAATTTTATTATTCTGAAATGAAGAAGAAAACGGTGACACAGGCGAGATATTCTTCACATATAGTAAAACTAAATTTCTTTGTTTATAATTTGCCGTAAAATAAACTTCTTGACACAAACCGTAAATGATTAAAATTAATTCCCAAAAACGTTCGTGAATCGTCCTCTGACTTAATTCAATTTACCATGAACTCGGTTTTGCTATTTAGTGAAATTTCAGCGGAATTCTAATATATGCGTTAAAAATTAATTCGGAAGTTTATAATTTATCATTTCAATTAAGTTTACGAATTTGACGGTACCTACTGCGGAACTTCAGTGCAAGTGAACTAATTAATATTTGTAATTTTCCGTAAACGTATTGTGATAAAATTTAACAAAATGTAAACTTGTGTAAGTACACATATACAAATTTCTTCGTTTTTCGTAAAATTTGTAATAATATTTTTGCACATTTACATATACGGGGTGTCCCAGAAACGGCGGTTGTCATTTCAGGAGGTGTGATGTTTTTGGCATTTTAAATGAAACAGTTCCTTATCGACATTCATCTATGCAACGTATCCCTGCAAAAATTGAAAGAAAAATTTACTTAACATCTACATAGAAGTTATTTGTTACGTAACTGTTACATAGTTGTTACGAAATTGTTACAAAATCGTCAAAATTGTACTTGCTGTACGTATAGCGCGGTAGTCTCCTAAGAATAGCACAAAAAGAATTCTTTATAATTACTAAGAGATGTAACGAATGTCCCCTGTGGTCATTTATTAAGAGTTACAAAAGAGCTCTTTTTTATTCCAGTCTCAATTTTTTGTTCGCAAAAAAACCAAAGAAGTATAAAAGTTTCAAAAAGAAAAAAAATGAGAGGGAAAGAAAATAATAACAATTCTTACTGTATATATATACCTTAAGTGTTAAATTATAGCGGATATTCGTTATGTCTTAAAGAATTCTTAAAGAACTATTTCCTGAAAAGTGTACTTGTTGGGTTTATTTCTTGGAATGCGTGAATTTCTGCACATTTTCAAGTGCTGATTTTGAAAATGTTCATTATACATTTTACCAGGATTTAAAATGATGAGTATATATTTTATATATATGTAAATATAGTTTCGCTGTCGTTTCTCGAACAATATAAATTTTCATGAAATATATACCGTAGAAGAAAAATGTTTCACTAATGAAGCAGCATAATTTTCGTACTAGAAAATTTTTCCTCGTTGTACCTATATATATAGGCTCATGTAGTGTATATATATATATATATATATATATATATATATACAGTATCGGTCATCAATTGCCTGGATAGGCCCATATTTTACTCCAACGTCAGTGATAATATTTAATCGCTCGTAAGTTTTTTAAAAGGCATCGTACAAAAAAAAATCCTTATATGAACTTTTTGGTTTTGGATAGGCCTTTCGATTTCCCTTCGAATTGTTTATATTCCAAAAAACTGCAAGTGGTTGAATTTAAATTTAAAAAAATTATAAAAAATGTAAAAAATTACTTGTTTACTTTTCTTTTAATAAACAATTCAAAGTGACAATGATTCTCTTAAAGTATATGTTATTACATTATTTTTGCGAACTAATAATTATCCTCTAATCCAGAATATTCATTCCAGCAATGACTTGAACAATTCTAGTCAGATTTTTCACTCAATTGTTCATCAAGTTTTTTCCATGATATTCCTTGTTATGCTACTTAATGATATTCAGTTTTACCTGTTATTTAATTAACAGTAACAAACTTTGTTAATTAGTGTCTAAGATATTCTCTTTTTTATTAAACTCGAAACTCGTTCTTGTCAGTTTTTCAACAATTGACGTATCGATTTGCATCACAGCCGTTCGATTTAATTGCTACCTCGCCCCCCCCCCCCCCTCCTATACACCCACCACAACGGTGACCAAATCGTAAAGAAATCAGGATACTTCTTTGGCGCACATTGGGAGTTTGCGTCAATGCAACTGCTGGGGGAATTCGGCGAGTTACCGTGCGAAGTTTCCCAGTTGCGAAGACCTTTTATAGGTGCTTTCCTTCTCGGCTCTATATGTACCGGCGAAGCCGCGACGCTTACTTTTCTTTATCTTATTTTCAGCTCGGGTGAAAATGAAATAAAATTCTGCAAGCGGCACAACTGGCGAAAAAGATACGAGAGCGCGATAAGAAGTAGAAACTCGAAAACTTAGCGCAGATACGAAATTCTGGTAAAGATTCGCCGGACGATAATCGGGGACGAATGAGATCCGCGTTAAAACTCGACGTCGCGAAGCGACTCCTAACTATTCATCCTTAAATATTTTCAGAATTTCGAAATTTGCGTAATGCCCTCCACATCTTGGCCATCCATCTCTCGCTTTAGAAAGTTTCAAATTCGTAGTAGGGTTGTTTTTTTTTTGCACTTTTCCTATACCATTACATTGGACCACCTGGAGAACGATCCATGATCGACCTAAAAGATTTATGAAAGTCCATTGTATACGTTCGTTGTATACGTACAATGGACTTGCTACATCGATCGTCCAATATACGTGGGAATCTGGATGTCCGCCATTCGTACAGACCTCGACATGCAATGTACGTCCAGTGGACGTCCATTCCTAATTGGGTATTACATAATAGGTGTAGTTGGATAACAGTATAATAGCTTTGTTCCATTCTCCCTTCATTTTCATTCAAGCACCAAGCTCCCGATAATGATCCAAAAACGATAAGAAACTTTTGTTACCACTGAATGTAAATACGTCAAGGACCAAGCAGAGCGCATTGTCAGAAAGGCTTAAAGTAAGTGAATGGCCTTGGACGGTCTCGCCAGTTTTCCTGCTTATAATTAATCTTAGCTATAGTCGGGCGATAATCGTTTGATTATCCGCGTTGTATGTTTAATTGAATAGGGGTTCGGAAACAACGGTGCTCCATCGACCACGAACCGCGCTGTGGCGCGAATCTGGCTCAAATTCACGTTGCCAAAGTTTAGTCATTAACAGAAATCGATCGTATCGTTAGAAACTGGAGCAAGGGGTTACTTGTATCGTCTTTAGCAGTTTGCAGTCTCGACTTTCCAGGCCGCCAAATCGAAAGATTAACTGCCGACTATCAGGTAACTTCTCGCTTTTAATGAGCAGTTGACTGTCGAAATAATAATTAACCCGCGCTTGTATCGTATGCTTACTGTTGCCACATCTCTGGTTTAAGCTGAGCTCGCTTTTACATTTTCATCATTATTATAACGATTCGATTTTTTAATATTCAATTTTGGTTGCGTTGCAGTTTTGTTGTCTTGTATGCTTTTGCATCATTCTTCACGAGGTCATCAGACACCGGCGGAGGGATTGCCTATACAATAGGAATCATTTATTTATTTCCCAATTTAAAATGTAGCATTTCGGTGCCCGCGGAAACAATGCATAAATCGTCGTTGACGATTGGGGCAGAAAATGCGAAAGAAGTACAGTTAAAAGCACAGTGCGGACGGGGATAATTGCATTGGCGCTAAATCTTGATGCAAAGCGTTAATTCCGATTTGCGATAGCTCGATGAGATAATCCTGCTAATTGCGTGTCAGCTGCGATGTGCCGCATTTTATCTGGCTCGTCGCGTACGGCTATAGTGATATCGTACGTACACTCCAGATAGAAAAAAAGCATGGAGCGGTAATGTTCCTATACGTCAATCTTCTGATTATCAACATTTTTTCCGACCAATTCGAACACGCGATGAGGCTTACTTGTGATGTTCATCATGCTTATCGATTCTTTATGTTAGTTCCACACCGCCTTAAAGATTTCGTTATACGGAATAAGGCGCACACACGTCCAGATTTGCGCCATATTCTATCGGAAGCCTCGAAACAACTTGATAAATAAATTAGCCGAACTAAAAGTAGGGTAAATATTTATTACCGCAAGCGGTCGCGCGGGCGAGATTTTTGCCGAAGAAAGAAAATAAATAATCTACGCCCGGGACATTTCCATTGAGGTCGACCCACCTTTCTCTGGTTCCTGGCTCTGGAGGTTTTCTTCCGACTCTCGGCCTTTCTTCTTCCTTTCTCTTATCTGGAAATCGAGCATCTCAGTTCGCTGAAACAGCCGGTCTTATCATCCCCTGATTTACATCTCAAGTTGGTTCGTTCCGCAGTCCCGCCTACCCCTTTACAACATCTTTTTTCCGTTCCTCGTACATTCCTCTTTCTTATGACTCTACCATAAACGCACTCCTTTGACTCCGATGTACTTGATTCATTCCCTATCTAATTTCTCTTTTGTGGAATCGAGCAAAGATCCGATCGTGTCGAACAAAGTGCGAGACAGCGAATATATCACAGTGAAATGAGGTGAAATTAAGTTTTGCGTTATGACGTCAAAGTTTCTTCGTACTTCACTTTTACATATATATCATATCGAGTCTATAAAAATATGCTCCTACTTGTATTGACATTTTGCGTATACATTACAGTGCATGAACTTTTGATATTTCGTTTAAGCAATTAAAAATTGAAATCACTTGGGGCGAATTTGATCACAAATTGAAAATTTCAATAGGTCTCTCTCTTTCTCTTTTATTTTGAAGCTCGAGTTCACATCAATCCTCAACATTATTCCGTAAGCATCCGAATTCTGAATAAATTATTTCAAAGACGACACGATGTCGGTAGATTAAACTGTTCGGAAAGTTTAATGGACTTAGAGGCCATCGCGCAGTTATACTTGGAAACTGGTTACTGGAGAGCCTTTCCATTCTCAATTCGCTTTTCTTATAATCACGAAAGACTGCACGAGTCCAGAATGTCTAGTATCTAGCTATCCACGTTTAGTAACATTACGCACATACAAAACTGCTGGCGTGTAACTGATGCATTCACGTGAACTATTTGGACAATTCAGACTTGACTCTTTGGTAATAGGTGCACTGTGCATGTGTTTTTTTTTTTTTTTATTTTTTGCCGAGAACTTTAGGAAAGAAATACTCATATTATAACAAAAATTTGTCGGAGTAGAATCAATTATTCCATTCGTGATATTCGATAAGTTTGCTATGACATCGATAACTAGGTGATCATGAAATGAGATTGAAATACAAGTTTTCTAATTTGTGCCGACATACTTGCAAACTATGATCAAAGTATTCAATGGATTACTTAATTTTAGGATACACTTGGAAGAATTCCTTATGAGTGTATTTTATTCAGATTGGGTAGATGGGAAATGGTTTGAAATGTACGTTGTAGTCACATCATCCAGTGGAACCTGCAATTCTTTATAGTTAACAATCTGCAGCCTTCAAGCAATGTTGTTTTGGAAGTGACGCAATTCGGTGTCAAATGCAACTGATAACTTTTTTGCAAGATTGCCTAGAACTTCTTTATTGATGGTTTGCTACCTTAGTGTTCTTGACATTGTCGTTGCTATAGACTCTCGACTCAGATGTGCTGGTTGGTCATGTGTGCAGGATTACGAGCATAGAAGTCCAAAAAATGAATGTCACTTATACGAGCTACAGTATCGTACATTATCATCGTTTCCAGTGTCTTCTCCCGTACGTATTGAATTCAGAAAATCCCCATCCTACCAAAGATATAACTCTTATCGGGGTTTTTGATATGTTAGAAATTTGATCATTTCGCAATCGGTCATCCATCCACTCGGGAAGATGTCAGTTGTCGCGATTTCTCCAATCCTCTCCATCCCCATCTCTACTTTCTTTGCATCTCACAGATCTATCGAAGCAGCTGCGTCGCGACGTCAACGTCGACCCTCCCTCTACCTAGTTTCGCCAGCGAACACGTCAAAATGAGAAATGTCCCTCCGCCAAGCGCACCTGACATCCGCATTACCTGCGCGAAGTATGCGGGAGACGTGTGTGTTGCGAATGCCTCGCGGAAGAGCGAATCCGACCTAAGCTATGATGGTGGTTGGGAGTCGAAATCCGATCAAGAGGAGGCTGCACCCGGGGTGCACCGGTGGAAACTTTCAAAGCGAGTTGTTCGGCTTGTTATGATAAATGTATAAGAAGGTGCTCATGACGTTTTTCGACAGGGGCATCGCGTTAGGCGCTTGATTGAATATGTAAATGCTAGCACGGTCTTGCGCCCAGAGAAAAACTTCGCGCTTGAAATACGGGCGGAACTTGCTCGTGTATTTTCGAAACCTTCACGAGGGGATGGGGACGACTGGAACGCTGAAAGATGCGTACTATTCTCGTGCTCCATTGTACGGAATGTCTATCGACTGCGCGCTTTCCTCTGATGGAAATTTCATACTTTGGACAAAGTCCTTTGTTCATTTTCAATTGGACAAATTCCGTTTGTTTTTGTCAATTATGAGGTATTTCGTATATTCGCCTGCTGCTCAGATTCTATCTTGTGATTTTACTAGGATCTCTTGGATAAATTTCATATAACGTATCGCTTCATCGATCAGTTATCATTTTGTTTTGATCGGTTAATCAGTTTCTTCAACTGGCTATATCTCTGAGTTGATCATGGTCGGTTGATGGAATTACTGGATTTGAGATGAAATTCGATAGTCGACATTAGACGAACCATTTTGAATTTGAAATATTAGATGTACCCTATCCTAGTTTGGTATTAGTTTGGTAAACGGTCGAAACAACTGGATTCTGTAATTAAGGTATATTGTGTTAAGGTATATGTACCTTAAGCAGCTTACACACACACACACACATATATATATTTATTGTAGTCAAGGTATATTATATATTACTCAGGTCTTTAATACACTGAAAGGATAATCTATGATGTTCAATCTCATAGGCTGATGTGTACAACTATAGGAAAAGAAAACATCAATTTTTGACGTACCTCCATGGTCATCCAGTTTTCAATCCTCTTCCGTCCAAGAACAAGAAAAGGAGGTGCTGGGGCTTATGTGTATAGCCCGACGCGCAGGATATCCTCCAGGCGCAAAATCGGTGGAATTATTGACGCCTCGCCTGGCCGGTCGTCGAGTGAAATCCTTGCGGATTACCGAGCGCATACATAAATGATCCCGAGGATTCGACCGTGCAAAGATAATGCGGCGAGCGGAAGGAACGGATGCACGTCGCGCAGCCACTCTTGTGTACAGGACTGCGATAGGCGCCCGGAGTGTAAGGAATCCAAGGAAGAGAAACACAAAGTAGAATAAGAAGAGACTAAATGGAATAGTAGAGATATAAAAAGGAAATAGGGCGGAAGGAACGAAGTAACGGGAAGAAGAACGAAGGGCGAGACGGAGTGGAATAGGTCGTCTATCGACATCAATAGGCGAGGAAATACGGATTTGTGCGAGAAAGCGAATGAAAGGAAAAAAGTAGGTTGCAGCTTCCTCTGGCAAATACGCGAAACTTTGAGAAACCATCCTACCCCACTGGTCGCTGTCGATAGGGGCGTAACAGCCAGATGCTGTAAATATTTTACTCGTCGCCCCCCGAGTTCTTTGCCCCGGGGTGCCGCCGGCGCCTTTAAAATACACCCCTGGCGTCCCATTGCATAGGAAAAAGTACTCGGATACGAGTTTTTTTTTTCATTTTATGCGTTCATTTTGTTATTTGTGACTGTTTACATTCTTCTTCTTTTTCTGTGTCTAGTATCATCGTCAACTACTTAACATCAATAATTTTATTTTTCATTTTTATGGTAAAAAAAAAATATTTATCTGGAAGGACGTAAGAGAACAAATTGAATTTAAAGTCGTATTCTGCATACATCTTAAGACCAACTATTATGCAGATCTCCCTTAATGCGTTGCTTGATAATATTATCGTATTAAGGGCCGTAATATATTAGATTATCAGATTAAATAATAGACACCATATTTTCGTTTAATTGCTTCTGTAATTCGCATCTAATCATAATCGCTAAGAAAATCGATTATCACCTCGTTCCACGCGAAAGAGCTTCGTAGTCGCTTTCATGGGAATAATTTCTTCGGACGTGTGCTTCGATCGAACCGTTGAAACGCCTGCAACTGTATAGCACAAGGCTGATTTGCATGCGGCGCCGTGCCACAGCGGTTCTGTTATTGGTGTAACTTCATCCCTGTCAAAGTGACCCTAAAATTACACACGTGGAACTTCCAGATAATCCACGGGAACGTTACATGTATACGTATCTCCGATAGGCAGCGGCTTACTCCTTAACGTTGGGGCGAATCGTACCTATGTTATAAGATTAGTTGCTGACTGGTGCACCCTTACTCGCTGGATGGTGCAAGACTCTAAATCTTGGATAAATCCTCCTCCCCTTTCATCCTGGAGTCCTTTATGGCGATTTAAAATGAGTCGGCGTTGTCGATGTTGGCGCAAAATGTATGATTGATGAAATATGAAAATAAGACCGTTGGTGGATCTCAAAGTTTGTTTAAATATTGTATTTAAAACATTGACATACATTTCTTCTGATATACAAGGGAAGTGTTTTCCAGTTTGACATCAAGGATTCGAAAAAACGTGTCTTAGTAATTGAAATTAAACAAATGGTTGGGGTCCCTGAGTGACTGCCGATTGAAGACGGAACTTATTATACAAATAAACTATAAACAATAAATTGACGCTGAAGTTAGTTTCTATTGATATTATTTTTTATAACTTTAATAAGAATTATGTTGATAGTAACGAAGCCAAAGATGTTCATGACATTGATTCCAATCTTGCTTATTGAGGTGCCACAACTCATGAACCCTCATCATTATATAAATCCACTCGGAATTAACTAATTCTAAACAAGTTAAAAGTAACGTATGATCTTCTAGAGAGTGTGCTAGTCACCCAGTAAATGAAAAAAAAAATAATATTTCAAAAACAACATTAAGAATAATAAGAACAGCATTGCTGGGTTGTTGTTGCTCGTTGCGAACTATGCAAATGCACTGACACGACCGTCCAATGACGAATATTATGGTTGGGTAATAAATATAGTCCATCTATTTGCGGCTGATCCGTTTGACTTTTTTTTTCGGAAAGGGAGAAAGATATGGCTATGGATATTAAAATGAAATATCACCCAAATCGACGTAATCGAATTAAATATTGCAAATAATTGTTAAATAGTTGTTGAACATCGTATATAATATATAATTATAAGGTATACGTTTAATAATTCTTTTAGAATCTTAAGAATTAAATTCGATTTGAATAATTCGAAAATCATGATTAAGTTATTATTTTGAGTATACATATAACGGTACATCAAGACTATATGAAATTAGTACTAAATTTGACACACAAAATAACATTCAAATAATTATAATCTATACCAACAAAACCCATCAGACAATACTTGATGCAGTTGAACACACGTAGATAATACAAAGAATACATAAAATTTGTGATTTTGTCATTAGTGTTGAATTCACGTTTGCCAAGCTGGTCAAATTGTATGGAAAAAATTACGCCCAATTTCAACGCTTGCTGTACCAATTGCCAAGTCCATTACAAGTCATCTTTATACGCGTATACCAGCTATGTGTGGAGATGTGACTGTTCTTCTCCATGTTGTGATGTTTCTGTATTTAGTGAGTGGTTTGTTTATTTCTATATTATGCACTTCTTGGCGGGCCTTCCATTCTTCTTTGAATTTGATAAAATCAGTGCATAGTTTGAAAGTTTTCGAAATATTCCAGTGCGGAAATTTTCTAGGAACGACTGTGAGTAGGGTGGTACGTAGACGACACCATATTCGTCTATCTCGCCACAAATATATTTCAACACCGAAAATTATAATTCCCGACAGCCATCCAACGATCACGATGGAAAAAGCGATTAAATAATCGAAATATGCAGTAAAAGAATATTCGTTCACTTTATTAACGAGGCCTTTCAGCAATTCGGTCGTATCCTTACTCCTGCTCCCGGTAGTTAATTCACGCATTATGCCAAATTCAAACAAGCGTTGGTATTGTAAATTAAAAGTGGATATGAATGGTGAGTTCGCAGCAAAAAAGTTAATTGTCAAAAATGATGGAAATGGATCAGAGATCAGTTTTAAAGATTCTTCCTGGGCCGTTTCGTGAACGTAATCGACGACGTCTTGGCCGGACAACGCCTCTAGTAGGCATATGCAATTCTTAACACGCATTAACCTAAGTATGCAGTCAACTTGCGGTTCACCTGTTTCTATCATTTTCTTGCGAAATCTATTGATGTCGGTATAAGATAATCCACTCATGAAGAGGTGATCTCTACTTCCTCGAAAAATCAAACCGCCCCGTTCGATATCTTCAAATGTATCAGTTACAATATAGTCTCGAATTACTTCCAGCTCCGTACATTCGGCTATCATATCGGAACAGATTAACATTGATACTACGAGGATGCACGCAAAAGTTATTCTTTCGACATAAGCGCGAGGTGCGTTTGAAGAGAGACCGACAAACGCGGAGGTTACATTAGATACATTCCAAAATATAACGTCAAAATTTAATCGACGAACAGTGAGATGCACAAAATACACGACTGCTGCTATTGATATAAAATAACAAAATAACTTTCGAGGAAATATAGGAATATCTTTATATTTTATCGGGACTAAGAAGCCAAA
>JAPYZR010004190.1:0-18065 GCA_030522945.1 Trichopria nigra | reverse complement strand
GTAGGTAGCTGCGGAAGCAGCCGTGCCCGGTAAGCACCTGGGTCAGATGGAATGTGACGAATCCGTGTCTTCTACTCGTCCACTCCGCCACATCCGGGAATATGTGTGTGTGTGTGTGTGTGTGTGTGTGTGTGTGTGTATACATAATTATAAATACTCAAAAGTGACTTGATTACAAATTATTTATGGTTAAATTTTCCTTTATATATGTTATTTATTGTATATATCATATACATTTTTTATATAATATAAAATATATCTATATATCAAAAGGTAGTTGCCAGGTCAGTTTTATGTCAATTTATGTCAACTGGCAGTTTCCGGGACTGTCCCGGAAATGTTTCGTATCAAAGGGTAGTAGCTATAATTTCGGGGTCTAAAATGTTACCCGATGGTTAATAAAAATCGACGAAAAATATGTCGTAATCGCCTTATGGTCGGTGAACGACGAAAACGCTAATGTATATACTGCAGTATATTTGATTACACGGAAAAATTAAAAAAGAGCCACTAAAAAAAAAAAAAAAGGTAGAGAAACCCACAACGATAACATATGGGGCACGACTAATTATTTCGTTAAATGGCTCAGCAGAAAGACTTTTTTTTTTTTATAAATCGATATTTACAAATTACTTTTTATTTTCTGAATAAAGCCATTATTTAATACGATGATAATGTCGATAACCTTTATTCGTGTTGATGCGTCGTATTTTATTTTATTATAAATATATTATTTCAAAAATTAAAAACGAATTTCTAAATATCAATTTATTGAAAAACTTCTTATTTCGGAGCTATTTTAATAAAATACTTAACATCTCTTAAATATTTATTTAATAAATAAGTCGTCCATCTCTCATTTGTTCTTGCAATTTTATCACCTTTTGGAGTAGTGTATCGACCAAAAGGTGAATAGATTTTAGATTATAAAAAAATTCGGTAACTCGTGTGCAATACATAAGTCATATATACAAATACATATACAAATATATATATTCGATTTATATGTATATATATAAATCGTCAGGTGTAACGGAGGCCACGCCTACCGCCCTCCCTTCCGTTAACTCGTAATGACAATGGGGGAAGTACAGTATTATGGGATTCCCCGAGGTTCCGCAGCATTTGTCATGTTTATATGATGTGTGCGCGTATATGTGTGTATAAAGGATGGACAACTTTAAACTATAATCGGAAGTATAGAATTTTGTTTAGATATAGAAAAACATCACGTTAACCTTGAAATAGCCTTCAAACTTCAATTTAAGGTCAATAAGGTGGTGGTCGTCATATTCATCCCCGACAACTTTTTTCCTAAACATTTTTCTATGCCCAATATGCATATATATTCCATCTGTTCCGAGTTATTTCACAATTTTCACAAATTTCACCTTCATTAGACCTTGCCATGACCTTGTTGAAAATATCGTATAAATATCATTTTGAACGTAAAATTATCCGCTCTTTCCAAATCCGGGATAAAAATAGGGGTTCCCATTTTAAAAAATCACTCTGACCTTGATATCCCCTTCAACTTTTGTAGAGGTCATTTTTTGATATCATTCATTTTTACAGAGGTATCTGCGTGGTCGGATTAAAATGAAACACCCTGTATATATACCCAACCGGCACCAAATGTCTGTAACGTTTTTGAAACGTATCAGAAACGTTTTTAGAACTTTTCATGTCTGCGATGTTTATAAAACGTTTCTAAAACGTTTCAAAAACTTTACATACATTTGGTGCCGGTCGGAGTAGGGTGTTCCTCCAATATTTAAATAAATTACGTTGCCCCTGACATAATTTGACCTTAAAAATCAACTTCAAGGTCAAAATTATGTCTGAAACACTTTTCCATTTCGAACCAAAATTATGCGATTTTTTTACATTACAATTGATATACATACATTATATATATATATATATATACAGGATGGACCATTTTATAATCTAAAATGTGAAATATCGCACAAATAATACAAGAACACAAAGATTACCAAAACTCACTGCAAACGGGTGTGTTGAGATGTCGATTAATATATAAACTTATTTCACGTTTCCATATTCTTAAAGCACGGTTCAAAGTTTTCTTTCTCCTTCGAAACTCTCGTCATTATATACCCCATCGTGCATATAGAATATCTGCAATAACATTTTCTTTTGAAAGTTTTCGAAGCGTCATCAAAGTATATATCATGTATATCATGTATATATATATGTATGTATATTCAGATAGACACGAGTGGAGGCGCTCGCATTCGAACACGCGCCTTACAAAATAATCGATCACGCATGCGCCGAATCTGTCATGTCAAGAGAGACAACAAAACTCGGAGATTCGACACGCGCCGTGGGTAAAAGCGAGATACAATCATCGGCGAATCACGAATTATATACATATATACGTACATACATTGGAGCACAAGGGAAAAAGGACGGTGCGGTGAGACAGTAAATATATATATATACAATGCATTATACGGAGTGGAGTCGAGTCACCCTCGCGCGAACTTAAAGAGTGAGGGAGAGAGAGAGAGAGAGTCAACTCCCGCAAGAGCGAGATCGACGACGGGACTACATATATATATACGTACAACATTATATGTACATATCGCGAGAGAGAGAGAGAAAGAGAGACTTCTTCGAATCGTCCGCTCGCGCAAGTTCGAAAATGGCCGGCCCGTCGTCATCGTTCGACGGGTCTCGTCGTCGCGACTCGTCCTCGCGGTTAAATTCCGATCGGCCGGTGTGAATCCGCCGTCGAGAAGCCGGGAGTGCGGGGTGTCGTTTTTCTGGCGGCCACGAGCAGAACTTGGTCCATCGGGAAATGCCCTAGTACCGAGATAGTGCCGAACTCGCGCCCGTCAACGGCAGTCCGCGGAGGCACCGACGAAGACGACGACGGCGACGGTGCGGCTCCGATACGGAGTCTATAGAATAAAGCAAGTTCCCGACCGGATATAACGGACGACATCGTTAGTAAAAATAAAACATCATTATATATATGTCGCCCGCGAATCGAAGAGGTTAGAAATCTTCCTTTCGACCTTTTTGTAAATCGTCGGCACATCCCCGATATAATATAGCGGCACGCGACCCGGATGGATCGTTTCTGACGGTCCGATCAAACACCAATGGGTTCCCCTTTTCAAATACACTAAAATTTGTTCCTTCCTTTTTTCGCGGTCGATCGAATAGGATACGTATATATGCATACCAGCACCTGCACACACACGCACTCTTCTATATGTATGCGCACGGGTCTCGTGCCAGGGGCGCGGCGACGGGGGGCGGTACGTCGTCTATATGTATGTACATATATAGTGGGCGGGGCGGCGAGGGGCGAGCGCCCCTTGTACGATAGCTGCACCCTTTGCTCGCACGCAATCATGGCTGCCTATGTGCGGGGCGCGTATATTTATTGACCTGCCGGAAAAGCGACTCTGGCCGTGCGTTGAAAAAGCGCTTTTCCATCGAGGCCCCTGCGGGTGCGTCGACTTTTAATTCTATATATATATATATGCAAACGAACCTTATTTTGTGTGTGTCCCACCGCGGATTCATCGTCAAAATCCTGAGACCGCGACACGTTACGGAAGTGACCCTCACCGCGAATGGCACGGACGTTGCGGAATTTTTGCGGAAGCAGCCGAGGATTTTCTGCTAAATCCGTGAGTGCTGTTTTTTCGTCACCGGAACACGACCTTTTTTTCTTCCTCCTATCATCGCTCCTCTTTTTCCCCCTCCCCCAGTGACGACGATTACGAAAGGGTATTTCCTTCTTTTTTTTTTCTCTCCGTTTTACCGATATATTTTTAGCGTTCGCTTCAGTGGTGGCACTTCGGGTGGAATCAAACGAACGGGGGGTTGCGGATCGACACATACATATTGGGAGTCTTCGTTTCAAGTTTTTCGGAATTTAGCGCCTGTACATTGTATATATATATATACACGCGCACTGGACGTTTTCGAAATTGACATGATTTCGTATTATATCCTATGGAAAAATCAATTTTCCCGGGGAGTGTTTTGAGTGGCTGATTTGGAAAAAAAAAAGTATGTCGTGAAAATATACATATTTGCCTTTCGTTCGGTTATTTTGTGTCGCTCTCGTGAAAATTAGAAGCAGATTTTGTTTATTACATAATTAAAGACGATTTGTAATATTTGTCCGTCGATTGTTTTTGTGCTACGGCAGGTTGGAAAAGTGTCGATTGTTCCAAGACGCGAGAGTGACGTGAAACACGATTATTTGAACACAACACTAGACTCAAAATCATATCTTCATATATAGTGATATACACATGACTTTGGAGACATAGGCTTTTTCTATTTTTACTTCTCACGCCTTCATTATGTCACGTAAAAAATTTGCATTTGTAATACTCGTGGATTATGCCTGTAATATTTTATGTATCGAGTAATAGTTATGATGAGTAACGAAGAATCTATTTTTATTTTGTTCTTTAGTACAATGGGCATTAAAAATTGAGTGGCAATGTTACCGTACTACATATTTATTAGTATAGTTTAAATACAAAAATAGCTATGTTGATAATAAAAGGTCAATTTTCACGAAAGCTGCCATTGTTTATCAGACGTGAGTAATAAAAAAGTAAACTTCAACGAAGCAATAAGAGGCAATAACCTTTAAATGATTACATTCTTAATAAACTGTCAAAGTTTAATTTTGAAAACAATTTTGATATATTTCATATAAATTTAACTTAGCCTTGTGAGAAAAATAAAAGTTACCTTACAGTAATACTACTTATTCGGTTAAGATTTGATCCATATCGACCAATGACATTACGTAAAAGTATACAAAATATCAAGATATATTGTCTACAGGCAGTGGTATATGTGCAGCAGACATATTAAAATTTATCATGATAATCGTATGTATTATTGTAATTCTTTCTAACTTAACTATTTTTTAAGAGTTCAGAATATATAGTGAAATGATATAATTCTTGATGTAGCAGGCATAGCGATTAATGTTATCGTATAATATTATCATTCCTTCAAGTCGCAATCGTGCTTGAAGACCTAAAATATTCATATGGCGCATGTACACGGAAGTCTCTTAGTAAAATTACAAATGATAGATTCTTCGATATAAACACTTTGCAACAGATTTATACTTATATATTTAATTTTTTTTTAAATTTTCTACGTGTTTATAAATGTATAATATTTGTAAGTCGTAATAACAATGCAATTGTGTCATAAATTTACTTTGAAATGTTTTGCAAATATATCAAATAAATGTTAATAAAATTAAGGTACGAATTATAGATACATATAGAGCACAATCGACTACAGATACATATTTTTAAAAAATAAATACAAAAAGAGGCGGAAACAATTGAAATTAATCAATTTAATCTGAAAATTTTGACAATCAATCGATACAATTATAAGTAAGTTGAAAATTTTATTTATTTTTTGTGTAATAATATTATCAATTTAGAACTAAGCAAGAAGTTCAGTTTTATAAAATGCCGCAGCGTAGCACTAACTTTATTCCAAAAACTCTGCTCCACGTAAGAGCAGTTCTGTGAAAGAACTTTAAAATTCTACATTATTCACAATTCAAATTTTTTAAGCTTTATCAATTTTTAATTTGCGATTTATGAAAAATTTTATTTATTATAAAGTTTTACTAATTTGAATTTATCTAGATGATCTTTTTGTGATCCTGGTTTATCTATCGTTCATACTTTTGATTACAATTTCAGAAAGTTATTTCTAATTTAAAATTTTATTATAAAATAGAGTATTTTATCATCGTGTCTTTCCTGCTTTATCTATGTTATCGTTTATCTAAATTTTAATAAAGATTTAACAATATATATTGCGAAGGCAACATTTTTTAGGGAATTACTAATATTTTTTACGTGTCCTCTGACATTCTGATCGACTTCTGAGAAAATTACTGATCTCCCTTATAACAAAATTATTTAAAGCCATTCTCACCCTGACGGATTAAAAATCCCAATTACTTCAATTGCACAAAGTAAATTATTCAAGAGAATTTTAGTCAAAGAAAGTGCTTTTAACTTAATATATAAATTTTACTATTAAAATGTTAAAAAATTAAAAATTCTTAAATTAATGGTAAAGTTTTACTAAATTTAAAAATTAATTTTTTTACATATAAAACAATGTCTAATATAAAAATTAAAATTATTGATTTTAATGGTATAAACTTTTATTTAATGAACAATTTTAATAGCTTCAAATTAATCTTAATTGAATTATTCACATAAAATATTTGCTTTAATCAGCATTTAAAGTGATCATGTATTTTCACTCATACTTTATCAAGCTATCAAGTTTCATGAGAATATTTCCTAAAACTACCATAGTTGCGGTAATGAATAAAGTATAGGCATGTAAATGATTGAATTTGTAATAAATTCAAATATCTTGAAATTATCATTGATAAAAAATTAATTAAAATGATTAGAATATGATTTTTCAGATAACAGAATTTTTATAATGGATTCTTAAATATATTATAGGCATCCGAATCATACTGGAAAATCAGTACTCAGGCATGTAGGGGACGAAAGTACAGACCAAAACAATAATATAACGATGACGAGTGAAGATCTCTTACAACCTGGTCACGTCGTCAAGGAACGATGGAAAGTCGTAAGTCTTATTAAAGATCTTTCTCCATTTAACTTTACTTAATGTTACCAATGTTATTTATTTTCTTAATTCTACTTGGTAATCTTGGTACTTTTAAAGAAATTGATTTATCTATAAATTTGTAAAATATATTATTTTAATTTATTCAGTTATAAAATTGATATTGTATGTTAATTAACACACGTAAATATAACATTTCTCTAATTCATAGATGAGAAAGATTGGCGGTGGTGGATTCGGCGAGATCTACGAAGGCCAAGATTTGGTAACCAAAGAACAGGTGGCCTTGAAAGTAGAATCTGCCCGACAACCAAAACAAGTTCTCAAGATGGAGGTGGCGGTACTTAAAAAACTTCAAGGTATGAATTGTAACTTTCGTTGTTCAAGATGTGAAATGAAGAATTTGAAATTGACATGAATGAATAACGTCATTGCAGGGAAGGAACACGTATGCAGATTCATAGGCTGCGGTCGCAACGACAGGTTTAATTATGTCGTAATGCAACTGCAAGGGAAAAATCTTGCAGAACTCAGAAGGGCACAACCGAGAGGTTTATTTTCATTGTCAACTACCCTACGTTTGGGTTTACAGATTCTTAAAGCAATAGAGAGTATTCACCAAGTGGGCTTTCTTCATAGAGACATCAAACCGGTGAGTTACTAATTTGATATCCAAAATATACAATTAATAATTATAATATCGATTTTATTTAATTTAATCGATTGATGATTTTCAGTCAAATTTTTCAATCGGACGTCATCCATATAACACTAGGTTAGTTTATATGCTGGATTTTGGGCTAGCGCGTCAGTTCACGACTGGAACTGGAGAAGTAAGACCAGCTCGAGCTGCAGCTGGATTCAGAGGCACCGTTCGTTACGCTTCTGTAAATGCTCATAAGAACAAGGAAATGGGCAGACACGATGATCTTTGGTCATTGTTTTATATGCTCGTCGAATTTTCAAACGGGCAACTTCCTTGGCGGAAGATTAAAGATAAGGAGCAAGTAAGTATCAAATATGGTTTATTATTAATCTGCTCGTCGAAAATAAAGAGTTTTAATTAATTATTTAATGATTTATTTGCAGGTAGGACAAATGAAGGAAAATTATGACCATAAATTGCTCCTCAAACATTTACCTTCCGATCTCAGAGTCTTTTTAGCACATATTCAGGTATATTACTTTTTTAATGGTACATTGATTAAGATTGATTAAGAAAAGATATTACGATAATAAAATGATAATATTAATAATCAATATATAAGTAGAGACTAGAATATTTTGCTCGAAGAGGTTCAATTAGAAAATAAAAATAACGTATTTTGTAAAACATTGATTTTCTCTACAATTAAATTGAATGATGTTCCGTCGAATCTGTGCCAAAACAAGCAGAACAATTAATTTTGAGATGTGTACGTTCTTGTCATGTACACCTTTTGTATGATTTTTTCGTTTATAAAAATTATTTTATGAACTCTCAAATCGCATTATTCGTATAAAGTGCCTATAAGCTTATTTGAAAATGAAGTAATAATTCTATTCATTTAAAATCTCATCATAATTAGCTCTTTGGCAAAAAGCATTATTGCAAGTATAGGTATTTATTAGAGGAATGCTATGAGCATTTGGAAGACTTGGCACACGTTCAAAATCTCTTCTGCTTAAAAACGACCGCAGCAGATAAACTCGCCAGCGCATGCTTTTTTCAATGTCACATGTGCGTTTTCTTACAAGGCCAATTTGTATGCATGATTAAACCCCCAAAATTTTGCAGAATTTTTCTGTGAAATATTTATATCGTTAAAAGAACAAATTTTGTAAATATTTATTACTTATAATAAACTAGCTTGTATTGATTTTACGATCAATTGCAAATGAAGAAATGGAACATATTTAATGTGTATTCTGATCATTCGTAATGTACATTACTATTTCATTACATTTCTAACTTTTGTTTCGTTTCAGAGTTTGGGGTATGAGGATAAACCAGATTACGCGATGTTAGCTGGTTTATTAGAGAGATGTATGAAACGTCGAGGAGTAAAAGCAAGTGATCCCTACGATTGGGAGAAACCGCTGAATACGAGTAACGATGGTTTGCCGATTACGAAATCGTTACCAACTGTATCCGCGCCGATCGGTCTAACGACCGCTACCACAATTATTAATCAGCCTATGGCTACTCCAAACGTTGATACAAATAATCAAGAAAATGTCGAGCCTGATAACAGGAAAGAATTGGATGTAAGTTGTATTTAAGTTTTTTCCCCATTATAAGCAAATCAAACTCTTCCATTGCACTCGTGTCTTTTACCTCGCTAATTATTTCTTTAAAACCCATCGACACTTGTTTAAATACTGTAGCTAAAATTATCGCAAATTCAGGTTTCTTGACAACTTTTTTTAATTTCTAGGCGCAACTTTTGGATTATGATGGCGTATGTAGGAGATATAGGTATCTGAATGTCGACGTAGCACTAGCTCCGTATACTTTAGCAATTAGCAATCACGGTCGGGACAAAAATTGCAATGCGACCTTACCTATTACGGATAACACGCACCAAAATGCTGGACAAGTCGCAACTCCGCCTCCAGTTCCAGGTATTATAAAAATTATTGCTTTAAATGTCAGAAAAACTTATTTTCTTACTATTATTTTTTTTATTACTAATAAAACGAAAATGTAATAATATTCACTATTTTTATGCATTCTTTTTTTTACTAAATTTGAAAGGTTTTTTTAAAAGATAATTCCATTTTACACTCTGATTAGAAAGTTAACAGTAATTTCTATGTCGAGCCAATCATTAATTATTTATTTTTATATACAAGAAATAACAACCATGGTACACACTTAACGTATAGTCTGACAGATATGAAATTCAACCCAAATTTATTAAAATTCTTAAGGTTCACCGAAGAAAAGGCGGGCAGTTTCGATGGCTGTAGAGCCACCAGCAGCACCTGCTCCAACGGAGAAGCAGACGGATAACGAAGGTGACGCTTTGATGGCGAGCGCACGTTCTTCTTCCGAAGTAGCCAGGTCGAAAACTACGCAGAATGCAGCTACTCCACTTCGTAAGTCCGCGAGTGGTGCAACTTTTGCTAGATTACGAGTAATGGCTACTTCGGATGCTACACCCAATGAGCCAACTAGTCCTAGGATACAGACGGAAGTCGACGCATCATACTGTTCGTATGACGTAACTAATGCGAAGAATATAGGAAACCAAAGTCCAGTAAGTAAACAGTTTGATAGACATTTCATCTAATTATTGACAGATGTAAAATATTCCTAGATGAACAGTTGCTCTAAGAGTTTGAAATATTCCTAATACAAACAGTTTCACTTCGTAGTTCTCGTAAATAGTTACTAATTTTATTAATGGACCTTTTCATCTTGAACCTGAAGTAAGATTGAATTTGCATGTGCGGTAGAAAAGAGTTACATACATGTATATTTAACATACATTTGAACAGAAGTAATCGACTTTTGGTTACTTTTTCTCAGTTTACAAATGTGACATCGAGACGAAAAGTTCTATTGACCTCAGGAAACATTATTTTTTAACATTATTATTTATCGTACAAAAGTATTTATAGTAGCGGAATTTAGAGTTTATACAATGCATGCATAGAAACAATTTTTTTTTTTATAATTTTTCCTAAATACTTTGTACTTTGAAAAGTGAACGATACTCAAACATTTTTAACCCTTTCCGTCAAAATGCTTGATTAACGACCTCCTTTTCTTCAATCTTCTTTTTTCATCATACTTTAACTTTATAGACTCTTAAAATTGCTGCATCTTTAGTTTATGAATGTTCAAATCGGATAATCCATAACCTCGGTTTTATCGATATTGTTAGAAATTTATTTGTCGCTACAAGTTTTATTAACAAATATACTTCTAGGTTTAATTAATATGAATTAATATAATTATTATTCACTTATTATATCTGTTGTATTGAATCTGTCTCATTTTATTTTGCTTCCTTGAAATTCTGATTTTTTTTTAATACAATGACATAAGAAGTCTCTTTAATGTCTTTCAAGTTTTATTCTCAGTCTTGGGTAAAGTCTCAATTCTACTTCGACCCATCAACACAAATCTTATTTTATTTATTCTTGAACTTGCATGACACAAAGGGTTAAATTTTTCTCAATCATCCCAGTAAGTAGACTTGTAATTAAAATAGAAATAACATTTGTGTAAGAACATAAATACTCTATGAAAAATAATAAAAAGTTAGTTAACACAAAAGGTTAACTATTATCAAAAATTACGAAGTATGTAATGAAACTATTACAAAAAATGAACTTCAGACGCAATTTACAATATTTTACAAATGCAAATCAATGTGACAAAAAATTTTGTCACGAAAGTGGTTTACGATCGTTTTGACGACGTGTCTACGAAAATTTCAGAGATACCGATCCACCGGAGCTCGGTGCAGCACAATCACCTCCGTCACTCGCGCGGATCTGACGAAGAAGCAAATTACTGTTAGTAATAACGGATGATTTCGGAAAGCATTTCTTAGCATTATTATCATTAAAATACATACGATTAAGAGATCCAAGGTACTGCAGCTCTGATGCGAGTAAATAACATAGATCGTAGAGAGTGTATCAACATTAGGCTGATTTCCTAGAGACATTTTGTGTGAGCTGTAGACCTCGAGATTCGTGTCTTCATCAGCAGCTGATCATTAGTTTTCTACTCATTTTATTAATCAAGTCATGATCTTTCTGGAATAAGTGCTTGACGTCAAGTAGTTACTGTTAACCAGATCCGAAGGAATTTTAGAGTTCTGAATAGAAAGTACTAAATTGATGAATTAAAAAATGTTATTACCGACACATTTTTCTAATGTAATCGGCCGTTATTTTACCATCTAGAAGCGAAAGTCACAAGAATACATTTTAATTCAATAATTAACTACAAGATTAGAAGATCAAATAATTCTATGTAGCGAAATTTTATATAGCGGCAAAATCACCTCAGTAAAGAACAAAGTATTTTTTACCATTACGTGTGTACCAAGTATTTTTTTTTATTTGGCATTTGCAATATTAAAGTCAATGTTTAAATCAGTGCCATTGTTGAACTAGCTGGTGACTTACGAAAAAGATTGATCTATATATTTTGATAGAATTCACCTTGGATGGTGTCAACACAGATTATAATGATGGAAAAGTGTCAAATGTCAGAATTACTAAATCGAAGTTAGTCGTTAAAAAATGAAGTAAAAAAATATAATTATATGATTTAAGTATTTTGTCGTTTCATCAAATTTCGCCTTAAAGGGCATTTACAAAGAGGCACGTGATCTATTAATCTTAAAAATTTGACTCGGTATAAGAGATATTGAATAGTTTTTCTACTTCGGAACATAATTTTCCAATTTAACAAGTATGTAATATCCACATGAAATTATCGAAATCCATTTTTTAAAACAATTTGATAACGAGAAAGAAACTGGTAACTACTGATTTTAAGTGATTTCACTTTTCGATTTATTCATTATGCCTCGCTTCTAAGCACAGTACTAAATATTGTTACTAATCTGCAGGTAACGGAACAACGGGAGCTATTGAGAAGGGAGCCGAAGAGACGAACGGATGGCGGCCGGCAGCAAGCAAGAACCGGCAGGTCTGCGATCAGAGACTGTTCCATCACGCAATTCGCACAAATCGACGATGACAATGTCTCAGCCTTGCAGCAGGTGACGAGAGGTGGCGGAGGCCTGACCTTGGCTTCCCAGTGGAAGTCGCAGTTCGACGATTCCGAGGAAACCGATAACGAATGGAAGGGCGAAAATCTCCAAAGTCCCGAGCATAAAGGGAATAACATGGTGCCGACGGTACCTCAGGTGAGAAAACAGTTTTATTGCGTTCGCCAAGGTCAGACGCGCATAGAATACGTAAATTTCATTGGCATACCAATATGCGATGCACCGTCATTCGCGTGATCTCTTCGTATCAAATCTTGGAGTTAAAAAACGAATTCAGATACTGCGTACATTTCATTGTCTCTTTTATCAATAAATCAATAAAAAAAGATGTACATTTCAATATATTCCAAATATTCCAATGCATTTAAATCTAGGAATAATATTATTATATTATGTTATTACGAAGAAATTAAATTCTATGCTTTTCGATACATTCGTATCTAAAAAAAAAGTTTTTGCATTTCAATCGATTTTCATAAACATTTTTTGGATTAATATGAATCCAATGCATTCGATTTAAATGGATTCGAATGTATTGAAGTATAGATATGAATTCGCTTCGTTGCAAATAAATTCGTTTTTTTACTCTACTGAATCCATTTCAATACATTTCCATTTACTAGGTTATTAGAGTTAAGGGACTTTATTTTCAAATTAATTTTCTGAATATCCCAGCGATCGAAAATGGATTGGAATTAATAAAAATGCATTTGTTTCGTCATTTTGGAATTCTCGTTTTGTCCATTTCAAATGCTTTCGAAGTCAAAAATAATTAATCTAAAATATGAGAATGTATTTCAATCAAATTTTATAAATAGACAATATTATACTTGAAACCATGCAAATCCATAAATAATATATTTTAAAAACATTTGAATCGAAAACTGAGAAATTCTTAAAATTTAATAATGGAGACAATTCAAATGTTTTGATAAAAAAAAAATATGCACTTGAACTTTGGATCGTTCAATAATACAGGCCATAATTGAAAATAAAAGCGTGTATGTATCTGAAATGTTAACTGAAGCTTCATACAGATCTAAGGAAGAAGTTCCAAATGTAAAAAAAAAAAAAATTAAAAACCTGCCAGCATCGGTTAAACAAATCGTAAACAATTAGGCTAAAAATGCTGGTCACTTTAACAGATGTTTGTAATAAATTGTAATATTGGACCCCGATCTTAATCTTGAACCTCCAATCTCAATCTTGACTTTTAATCTCAATCTTGAAAAATATTAATCAAATTTTTTCGGTAAATACGGTGAAAAGCCTTACGAATGCTGAACAGTAATAAGGTGTTTATAAGATATTTTACAATTGGCGAGTAAATTTAAAGTTAAATTAGACTGTTTCGTCAAAAATACCTCGGGAATGGACACGTCAGTTAAGTATTGCGACCATCTTTATACAGTTCGTTTATACAGTTTAAACGATATTGGCATTTTTGTTAATTTTTTTCTTCATTCGAAACTTCATACTAGCTCTAAAAAGAAGCCTCAGTAAAAATTTCAGCCTGGACGCGTTTTTTAGCCTAATTGTTTATAAATTTGTTTAAACAATGTTGGTATTTTTCTTTTTTTTTTTCAGCATTCAGAACTTGACTTTAGTTGCAAGAAGAGCCTCAATCATTTTGTGCTTAAAGCCGCTAACAAACTTTATTGCTGAAATAGTTGGTCGTTTTTTCTTTTTTTCAGAATTGCAATCCACCCTCTCCAAACACCCCCCCCCCCCCCCCCCCCCCCCCCTCCTTACCATTTAACGAAAAATATGAGATTAAATCCTATGCAAGTGAAGAAAATAGTACTTTGCGGCATTAGGCCGTAAATTAGTGGATGTGATGTAGAGAGGTGTCATGAGTTATTGTCATGAGAATTTGTTCTTTCCGGACACCAGTCTGTAAAATCGTAATTTACGGATTAAAATGAGTGCAATGAAAGATGTATTGTCGAAGAACAGATTATTATCGATCAGATCAATAATTGAATATCGATATGAGATTTTAAAATGAAACTAACTGACAATTAATAAAATGTATATTTTACCGAAATCACAATATCAGTCAAATTTGAAATAATATCTTGTACTGTTTTTTTTTTCCTAGTTAATTTTCATATATAATATGGGTGCATTATATATATATATATATGTTATGAAATGTGGATATTTGATCCAGATTGGAGATCAGAGAATCGGAGATATCTCGACTTGTGATTGGTCCATTTTAGAAATTCCGAGAATTTAGAGTATTTATAATTTTTCTCAATAAACTAGGAAAGATAATATTTTTTAAATTTTGGTATATTATTTTGTCGAAGATTGTGGATATTTCAACTTTCTTTAGATTTTTACGTTTATTACAATCTAAAACGTGGACATTTGATGAAAACGTATTTTTTATTTTATTAATCGTATATGATGATTTTTTTTCTCAAGTGACCAAATTCAATACTTCGATCCAACCTAGTAATATTATTTGTTCATTGAAATGCATTGGAACGTATTGAAATATCACATAAATTCACTTCATTGTAAATGAATTAGTTTTTTGACCCTGCCTTGTGTATCGAAACAAAGTCACACCTGTACTTCGATCCATTCCAATGTGCCTACATTCAATAATAATAATGGTAAATTAAATTCGATGCTTTTAAATGTAAATCGAGAAACAATAACTTCCTCATCAGTCTAACGCATTTCAATCTCTTTTAATCTATTTCAAATATTTTTTCTTACCCCTGAATTGAAATGCAATGGCACGTCTTGAAATGTTCATATGAATTCGTTTTTTGATTCTTGCCAAATTCGTTTCAATACTTGCTATTAATTTTTAAAACATTTTTAAAACATGAATCAAAAAAAAAAAATGAGAATTGATTCATTTTCGTTTACTGGGAATATACAAAATGAGCCTAAATTAAACCGAAAAAAAAATAACAACCTTATCCATATATTGTAGCATAATTGTTCATTGACTCCTCACACACTGCCAAGCGCATTTAATTTTTACGCTCGTTGAAGATGATGTTTTTGATATTCTAGCACCGTCTGACCTGTATCGCCATTCTCGCTTGACAACGCTGCCAATCTAAGATTCAGCTAGCATCGCTATAAACTCGTATCTTTTCGCCGCCCTTTCTGCTTTTTCGACGCTGTAACTATGTCGTAACCCGTTCTCTTGTTTACTTTGCACATTTCAATAAATAATCCAAAAAATCGACTCACGACTTTGCGTTCCATAATGATCCGTAATCGTTTAATATATCGTTGAAAAGAATCGCGATCGCTCCTCGCCAACTCGGTTTTGCGAGACGTTCCAAACGTACGTATGCAAAAGTTACTTTCGTGTGGTGATTGATTATAATTATTTTGACGAATTATTTTGACTTGTTGTGATGAACGGATTCATTGAGACAAGGGTGTTTCGAACGAAAAGCTGAGGCAATATATTTCAAAGTGTGCGTGTGAGCTCTTTCACTAACAGCGTTGTGTGCATGCGTGTCGCGTTTGCCATTTGAACGTGATAACGAAGGATCTAAGATAATAATGGAAAACCACGAACTCTGACCAATGGGGGTGGGTGTGTGTGTGATTTTTTAGGCCGCAGCTGCCGTCGAGGTTGCTGCAGCGACTACCTCGCCGCCCGGGGTACCAGAGGGCAAAAGTGCAATAAATCCACTGTTGGGTGCTCAGCTGCAAACTGCTCAAAACGTACTTTCGCAGATCAGCGAGGATGTTTCGAGGCAAAACGCGCCTCGCAGATGTCTGAATATCGCTGGAATCGAAAAGTATCCGGAACTGCATGGAGCCTTGCCAAGAGCGTGGAGCGTACCGGCGCTGGCGCCGCACGTTCGCGGCCACCTGGAAGCACCTCTGGTAACTGGCAAATTTCCTTTATTGCATCCTAAACACGAGCTGAAGAGATGTTTTGTATTTAGCGTGATCTTTGGCTTTCAGCTCGCGGTTTTTCTTACCGTTTCGATGCTTTATTTTTTAACGTCGTTAGCCTTTTGAACTGAAATTAACACTGAATGAAGATGTAAATAAGAAAATAGGACCGCTACATTATGAATATGTCGGTGAACATTGGTAGAAAAATGTCGCATACAATACCCGTCGGTCGCGTCCTCTGTGATTAAAAACTTATTAAGCTAGTCGATAAAAGAGGAACTCTTTCCGTTTTAATGTAATTAAAATCTGTTTTTCTGTAGCCTCGATCAACTTTATTTATTTATTTTGTAGAGCTGAAGGGGGGAGAGGGGGGGTATCATTTAATACCGGGGATAAAAGTCACATGTTTTTCTAATAATGTTCCGCTTCACGAATCGGAGTAATTTAATTTTGTCAATTCCGGTGCAGGTCTCGTAGCAATCCTTATTCTTATTCCTTCCCTCTTAAATCGCAAGAAAATCGAAGGGATCTTTTGCTCGAGAGACATAGACTGTAGAAGCGCTTTTGATTTATGCTTTTATTAATTTAGAGTCACGATGATGACAATTTAGTCAAAGCACTACGAAAAATCGTCGATATACCGGAAAATGTTAAAAATTCTGCATTTCGCTTTCTTCGTTTTCTTCGGATTTATCAGAAACGAGTATTGGCCAATTAAGATCTATATATGTAGCATGCCAGTAGATTGGAAATAGCATTAAAAGAAAATGGCGGAACTGAAGGTGGCGTCTGAAAACACGAAGATGTCGTTAAAATGCATGATTTTTGCTCCTTATTTGTTGTTAATAATCGATCGGGAATGTGTATTGAACTATTTACATTGATTTAATATAATCGGAAAAATGAGATAATAGTACAACAAAATGGCGCCTGATAATTGGGGAATATCACATTTTTCGCATATTGTCACATTTTTCGCAAGAAAATTGTATAAAAATTAGAGATTGGTTATATTTTTCATAAAATCCGAGAAATGGTTTAAGAAGAAAGAAAAGGATTTAAGTTGAGAGAAGAAAGACAAAGCAGAGATTAATTTAGGGAATTAAAAGGTATCGCAGATAGAACTCCATTTATTTCAATTTCATTCCTTTATCACTTTTCCTAAATATAAATAAAAGAAGAAGAAAAAAAAAAAGAAAACAAAGAAATTAATGAAAAACATGAAATTATTATTTCGTAGCTCTCAGCTATTTTCGTAATTTTTTCTCAACTTGTAGAAATGAGCCGTAATCATTTTGTGATAATATTTGTAAGAATAAATGCGATCTATTTGTAAGAATAAAGTTATAAATGTGATTTATAATTTTTTTCGATTTTTTTTTTTTTTTTTTTAGCGATGAATAATTTAATAAAAAATGTTAAAAATAAAATTGTCCATATTTATATTGGTGTATTTTCAATGAAACATCCGTTTAATTATTTTTCCTGTGTTATTTGTAATTTTTATGTCTAAAAACGAGAAAAACTGATATGGTATTGTCCGTTCCGGATCGGGAGCCACTACATCTTTTTCGGTATATAATTCACATAATAAGGAAAATTCTACCACTTAAGGTGGTTCCCTTCAAATCAACATTTCTTTACAACATAATGAAAAAAATATATGTCGTTTATTACAAATCAAAGAATATTGTGGTATTTTTTAAAACTCCTATTGCCGACTTAGTTTTCGAGAAAAAAATTATTTTCAATCGTGTCGTTTTGCACTGTTTATAT